>OY992774.1:14510033-14582640 GCA_963921325.1 Logfia minima | reverse complement strand
ATAAGCCTTGTATACGGGAGATTCGAGTTGATAGTAGCATTGGCCCAGAAATCCGTGACATGATCACGGTAAATAGTTGTGGTGGCCGTGATCGCAGTGAAAATCCGGGATCTGCGAAGAAAAACAATCATCGGGCGGTACGGCGCCGCCGATTCATTTTCGTCATCAAGAAACGCAGTCACATTGTGTCTTGGTTCCCAAAATAAAGCGTTTACGTTAATATCTGCCATAGCTGTAAGAAGAAAGTAAACTTGGAAGCCGTTAGATTCAACAATTAAAAGTTTACATTTTTGAATTTCATATGTCATGCGACACAACCTTTGTGTCGCAGGATATAAGTGCGACATAACGAATTATGTCGCAATTTTGCAATTAAATCAATTTAATGATTTATTAGCGACATAAGGGTTGTGTCGCAACAAAACATGGCGACATAAGGCAGCGACATAGTAATTGTATCGCATATAGTCAGCGACATAATATGGCGACATAACAATTGTGTCGCATATAGCCAGCGACATAAACACAGGCACATCCTGCGACACAACCGTTGTGTCGCAAAGATGAACACGATGAAACCCAGAATTCTGATGAACAAATTTTTGGGGTTTTTGTGTTTCAATCGTTTCCAAAGATGTACCAATATAGCAGGAACATAAATCAATAATTATTACACATATTTAAACACATTAAAGCATTCAATTTTGCAATTATATTGAAAACCTAAAACCGAAATTTTTAAAATGCAAATGAAATAAGGAATACGTAATAATAAGTGTTAAATCTTGTACCTATTGATGCGTGGAGGGAAGGAGAACAAGATACAAGCAAGTAATCGAACGGAAAACTCGTAAAAATCACAGAAATCACGAAAAATGCGTCGGAGGGCTTGTGTCGCAGGATCCAGTTGTGTCGCAGGATTTCAAATTTTGTGTCGCAGGTAATTAGAAACTAATTACAGCGACACGAGGGTATTTATACCCGGGACACAATGAGCGACACAATGTTGCGACACAAGTCTTGTGTCGCTTGGTGATTAACATATTGTGCGACACAAGCCTTGTGTCGCTATGTTGGCAACACAATTATGCGACACAATTATTGTGTCGCTGGGTGAGCAACACAAAGTATGCGACACAAGTATTGTGTCGCTGAAGCCAATGAAGGGTTAAGTTTTAATTTTTTTTTATTTTTTATTTTTATTTGTGACACTTAGAAAAGAGATTGAACAAAAACAGATATATAAAAATAAAATAACATAAAAGAACGTTTTGAGAGGTGTCGATATAGGGATCATTTTAGAAAGTCAGACTCGCAAGACGATATCAAATTTTAATTCGATTATCAGTATAGTTGTCCAAATTTAAGTTTATCAAGAAAGTTAACATGCCTGAGAAGCAATCTGTAACAAGACGATTATCAGTATTGTTTGTCCACTTAAACATGTAACACACTCAACTTCAAGCTTAGCATTTATTGTGAGAGTGAGTATGTCTCCGTGAATCCCAAACAGATATACTACTAGTATCAAGACATGCCCAAGACTTCGATTGTTTAGAGAAAGTATTTGAATTCAACATTTTTAAGAATCAAGCCAGCGGTGACAGGTCTGTACTGATGTACAACAAAGCGACTTAACTTGATTCAGGTTTAAGCAAAACCAGACTTGGTCAAACCGTTTGGCGACCTTGTGAGGTATCTTTGATTTTATAAGACTTTAAAGTGCTTTGACTTTTGTTTGCTTGGTTTTTGAAAGTATACTGACTGAGACCAGGTCTGTACGAGCGTACAACAAAGGAAACAGACAGCATAAATCCCCAAATGTTGTCAGATACAAGCTCAGGTTAATAAAAGTATGGCAAGTTGATACATAGGAATTAAGACACATTGTCATACATCATATGTTGGTCATCACAAAAGAATGATCACAGATTTAAAGGATTTCTTAGTTGCTCAAAGAAGAGTATGAAAATGCCTACCAATACATCGTGCAATGATACAGTTGTTTGTAAGGACATGTATAACATATACTAGATAAACCTACTGATACATCGAGGATAAAACGTAAGATTGTCGTTTGAGGAGTGTCTCCTAATGTACTATCATTTCCCTAGTTGTTTACAGACACAACTGAACTTCTTTTGCACATGTTGCAACGTTGCTTTTCTTTAATGCTAGTAAGCACAAAAAAAGGCTATTGCATAACCCCCCCCCCTTTTTTTTTTATAATAATAATAAGAACATAACAGACTAAGGTCACAAATATTACTTTTGAATGTGAAAGAAACGTAACCCGATCATGTTGACTAGCTCATCGAAACGAGCACGGGAAAAGGCTTTGGTGAACAGGTCGGCATTCTGCTTAAGGGTATCTATTTGGACCAGATCAATTAGGTGTTTTTCATAGCAATCACGAATGAAATGAAACCTAATTTCTATGTGTTTGGTCTTAGAATGTTGGACAGGATTACGAGTAATACATATAGCAGCAGTATTATCTATATGAATAGGAGTCATAGTTAAGAGTAAACCATAATCGCGCAACTGGTGTTGTATTCAAAGAACCTGGGAACAGCAACTAGCAGCAGCAATGTATTCAGCCTCTGCGGTTGAGGTAGAAACAGTTGTTTGCTTTTTTCACTGCCATGATACGAGCCGAGGTCCAAGAAACTGCCATCCACCAGAAGTGGAATTCTTATCCATATTGCATCCCCCATAATCCGAGTCCGAGTAAGCAGTGAGCGCAAAGGTTTTCTCATTAGAATACCATAGGCCAAGAGTTGGTCTATACTTGAGATAACCGAAGATTCGCGTAACTGCCTTCATGTGAGACACCTTCGGTTTAGCCTGATACCTGGAACAGAGAGAGACTGCAAAGACAATGTCCGGACGTGATGCAGTGAGATACATCAGAGAACCAATCATAGATCGCTAATCTTTTTCTAGACAGTCCTCTTCATCTTCCGCTGGACCAAGGTGATGATTCAGCTCTAAAGGCGTCCCATAGGATTTACAGTCAGTCAAGTTATACCGCGTAAGCATATCATTGACATACTTGGACTGATGAATGTAAATCCCCTTAGCAGACTGTTCGACTTGTACGCCCAAGAAAAAATTCAGCTCCCCCATTGCACTCATTTCAAATTCTGACTTCATAATCCGCTCGAAGTCGCGACACAGTTCATCCTTGGTGGAACCAAAGATGATGTCATCCACATAAACCTGTACTAATAATAAGTCCTCCCCTGCATGCTTGATGAAGAGAGTACTGTCGATCGTTCCTCGTACAAAACCATTCTTCAGAAGATGAGTTGCAAGCCGCTCATACCAAGCTCTAGGAGCTTGATGAAGACCATACAATGCCTTGTCCAGCTTGCAAACGTAGTTCGGATGAAAAGAGTCTTCAAAACCAGGCGGCTGTTTGATATAGACCTCTTCAACCACTTGACCATACAGAAATGCACTCTTAACGTCAAGCTGGTAAACCCGAAATCCTTTGAATGAAGCGTACGCCAGGAAAATGCGGATGGATTCCAAACGAGCAACCGGGGCAAATACTTCATCATAGTCCAAACCTTCAATTTGAGTGAAGCCCTGGACCACTAGACATGCTTTGTTGCGAATTACCACGCCCCGATCATCCTTCTTCACACGGTAAAGGCACCAAAGTCCATACTTGCAGCTTGTTGAATTGTTGAAGCTCTTCCTGCATAGCTTCAACCCAGTATGGATCCTTTAACGCATCAGTTGTCTTCTTCGGTTCTACTTGTGAGAGAAAGCATTCTTCAATTTCCGAAGCAAGACAAACATGATCAGTGACGGTAACAGGAGACGGTGTCAACACAGATTGTTCAGCAGCAGCAATCTGTCTTCTCGTTAAAACACCTTTGTTTAAATCACCAAGAATGGCATCAACTGGATGTGACACATTGATCCGAGAACTCGGAATTGCAGCTGGAACGATGATAGAATCAAGGTTTGTAGAGTCAGCTTCAAGTTCGAGTTGAAGTGCAGGTAAATCTTCAAGGTCAGATGCAGGTGATTGAACAGAATCCTCAAACATTTGTTCCTCATCATTTGTAGGATCAGGAACATTCTCAGTGACGAGTGGAGGTGGAGTCTCACAAGTAGCAGCAGGAGCAGTTGTTGGTGTTCCTGTAGGTGGTGGAGGAACAGAGATGGGTGGTATTTCAGAAGCGATGTCCAGCCCATGAAGTAGTGTCACTATATCCTCTTCTTCATTTTCCTCAGGAATATTGAAAGAATCAAACAGTGTTTGATAGTCAAACAAATATTCGGGTCCCTTCCCCTGAGGGTTGTCAGTGTAATGGAAAAAGGTGACTTCAAAATGTTCTTCCACACGCTTGGTCACTAAGTTATACACACGTTTGTTTGGTGAGTTATTAGAGAATCCTAGAAAAACACATTCACAAGATTTTTCACCAAACTTAGCGATTCGTTCCTTGGTGTGCATAATAGTGCATAGACAGCCAAATGGTTCAAGAAACTGTAGATTAGGCTTTCTGTTGTTGAACAATTCATAGGATGTCTTGTTCTTCTTCTTAACCATTAACACCCGATTCAGAACATAGCAGGCCATATTTACAGCTTCGGCCCAAAATGTGATTGGAAGCTTAGAGTCAGATAGCATTGTACGTGCAGCCTCAATCAAAGTCCTATTCTTACGTTCTACAACCCCATTTTGCTGTGGAGTCCTTGCGGCACTGAATTGGTGTTCAATACCATTGCTCAGACAGTACAGCTCTATAATCGAGTTCTTAAACTCTGTACCGTTATCACTCCTTATCTTCTTGATTCTCAACTCACAAAGATTTTGCAGTTTGTCGAATAGATAGATGAGAATCTCAGGCACTTCATCCTTGGTCTTCAGAAAATAAACCCAAGAAAACCGCGAATAATCATCCGTCACAACAAGGCAATACGAAGCTCCTCCCAAACTCTTCTTTCTGACTGGCCCGAATAGATCCATGTGAAGCAGCTCCAAGGGCTTCTCAGTTGAATTGGCCAGCTTCGGTCTGTGAGACTTCTTGTGTTGCTTTCCTTTCTGACAAGGGACGCAATGATCATTCAGTCCAAAGGATTGCTTAGGGACACCTCGCACTAGATCATTCTTGATCAGGTAGTTCATACTGCGAAAGTGCAAGTGTCCCATACGCCTGTGCCATAATAACGATTCCTTCTCAGGAGCTTTAGATAGAAGACATGTGAGCTGTGTAGTTTCCACAGTACTCATTTCAAGAATATACGTGTCTCGCTCCCGAGGTGCCCTTAGAAGCACCCATTCTTCAGGGATAACAAATCCCGGCTTCAATATGCAACACTCGGTGTCTGTGAAAGCAGTAGTGTACTTTTTATCGCACACTTGAGAGACACTGAGAAGATTGTGTTGCAATTGTTCTACAAAATTCACCTTCTCAAAGCTTACGATTCCATTAGTGAGCGTACCCTGACCAGAAATAATTCCCCCTTTGTCACCAGCGAAGGCCACATATCCTCCATTGTAGTCATGAACCTCAGATAAAAGGGAAACATCACCGGTCATGTGCCAAGAACAACCGCTGTCGATATACCATTTACTATTCTTTACAGATTCAGGTTGCTGCGGCACCACAAACAAGGTAAATTAGTTAGAAATGGAGACCCAAGCCTTTATAGTCTTGGGTACTCCAGTAACATCATCAACAATGACCACATTAGTCAAAACTTTGTTTTCAAAAAGTTTAGAATGTTTTACTGATGAGGTATTGTTGGATGTAGAATCTTTGCAAGATTCTTTAATCTTCCAAACCTGCTTTGGTTTGGATGCTTGCGAGTCAACAACTTTGAGCTTCAAATTTTGCAAAGTATTTTGCTCAACTTTGTTGACTTTGACAACTGGGACAGGAGTCTTTGAGCCTTTCATTGAAATAGACTTCTTTGAAGGATTCTTAAATTTTGAGGCTCGCGAAACCTGTTTCCCATAATGTTTCTTCGCAAGCACGGGACAAACATTTATCAAATGACCTTGCTTCTTGCAGTAGAAACAGGATCGATGCTCAACACTTGATTGAGATTGAGGAATAAACCGATGAGCTCGACCAAAAGAAGCATGTGTTGAACAGTCACATTTACGTGAGCATTCAGCAAGAGATGCTTTAGAAGAGTTTTTAGAAGATTTATTTAATATAGTTGTTTTAGAAACAATCTTCTTTTGAGGTTCAGCCATAGCTTTACCTTTTCCTTTTGTTATAGCCTGTTCATTTTGTTTGATAGTAATTATATGATTTTCAGGCTTGACGTTTTTCTTAACTGGTCGATACTCTTGATCAGTTATATCCTCAATTTCAATTTCCTCTTCAATAATACGAGGAAGCACAGAAAGAGTCTTTCCTAATTTAGGCTCAACTATATTTTCAGATTTAATAAGTTCAGTCTGATGAATCTTGGCCTTAATAGGTTTAACTTTCTCAACCTTTTGAGTTTTACTTGTTTCAGACTCACTAGTATTAGCCCTAATAGGCTCGGGCCTACTAGTTTCAGGTTGTTCACATGCAATGATGACATTTCAGCCTTAACTAGCTCAGGCTTACTTATATTGATGCTCACAGTAGGTTTGACAGTTTTAACATCTATCTTAGTAAAGATAGGCATCATATCATTGACATTATCCCTAACAGGCATAGGTAAATAATCCTTAGGAGGTGGGACTTGATGAAAACCAAGTCCTGCCTTACTCTTAGTGTCAGTCCTCTATGCCTGTAGGATTTCATCAAAGACTAGAGAGGATGTGGAAAAGTTTGAAAGCTTTTTCTTTAAATTTAGAACCTCAGTTTGAGATTCAACAAGTTCCTTTTTAACAGATGATAGCATATCAACATAGCTACCAATTTCATCTTGTTGTTCAAAAATTTTAGCTTTTAGTTCCTTTTTCTCTTCCAAAACAGCTTTTAACTTTTGATCACTGGCCTTATCACTATCACGTAACATACTATTTGTTTCATTTAAATTTTCGATGACAGTGTTAAGGCGTGTGGTATCCTCTCTATACCTGTTTAGCTGGTTAGTTAATTTAACACATGATACACAAGATAATGGTTCATCATGTACCTCATGCACTTCAGCCATCAGTGCCAGTTCTGAATCATCTTCATCTGGGTCAGACCATTCCCAAGCATTGTTGGAAAGCATTTCAGATGAATTGGACTGAGAGGGCTTGGATAAACCGGAAGGTGGATTCTTCTTTCGGTCACATTCACGAGCAAAGTGTCCATAGTTGTGACACTGGTAGCATTTCACCTTGCTCTTATTGAATCCGAGACCCTTCTCTTCCGGATCAGTGACATTCTTCCTCCCAGTCTTCTTTAAGAAATTCTTGACGCGTCTTGTGAGCATAGCCATGCTCCACTTCAAGTCCATTCGTTCAAGCTCTTCTTGATCAATTTGACTGAAATCTTCTTCAGTCATATTCACGGTGCTGTTCTTGTTGGATAGGAAGTCATCATAAGCTGACAAGAAAGCTGTGAAGACAGTTGCATGT
This sequence comes from Logfia minima, assembly GCA_963921325.1. Classification (NCBI taxonomy): domain Eukaryota; kingdom Viridiplantae; phylum Streptophyta; class Magnoliopsida; order Asterales; family Asteraceae; genus Logfia; species Logfia minima. Next base: position 14,575,103 of record OY992774.1, on the reverse strand, counting down.
TCTTCAGCAACTGCAGGAGATGCTCCTTTAAAGTTGGAGTAAGCACCACCCCCACTAGAAGAGTTGGTGGTAGTATATCCAAAACCAGTAGATGTATTTTGAGCACCAGAACCCCCAGAAAAGAATGCAGCCCCAGCAGCTTGAGTTGCTGCAGCAGGAACATCTACACCATATAACATAGGATTCTGAATATGTGCAGTAGCCTTGGTCTCCTTCTTCTGCATATCCAGGAGATAGCAGCAATTTGTCCGATCAGATCATCGAGCTCCATATCCATTATATCCTCGTCTTTTTCCATCAGCAGCACTCGTGTATTCCACTTCTTGGGTAAGGAACCCAAAAGCTTCTTGTTTACATCGGTTTTGTCGAGATTTACACCACCCTCGACTAATTCACTTACGAGCTGGGAGTATCTACTAAACATATCCTCCAGAGACTCAGTAGGTAACATGTCAAAGACCTCAAACTGTTTCTTAACGAGATCCAGTTTGTTTCGCTTGTACTGGTCACTGCCACCACATTTCTTTTCGAACCCCTTCCATAGATCATAAGCGGTCTTGTGATGGCGTAGTTGTCTCAATATTTGTTGAGGTAAAGCCATGGTAATTGCAGAATATGTTTTTCATTCAGTATCGAAGGCCTTACGTTCTTCAGGAGTCATTGATTTAATGGACTTTTCAGGAATAGGTCCATTAAATATACCAGTTCGAACAGGCGTTCATATCGTTCCTCTAAATAGATCAGCATCTCAGCATCGTTGAACGATACAAACGCTTCAAACCGTTGACGCCAGTCTAAATAGTTCATACCAGTAGTGTACATCGGTGGTTTGTTCGTAGAACCCACCTCACTATTGTGCTTTAACATTGCCCCAACCTGTTGAAGTGATGTTGATGTAGAAGCAGACATGGTAATGGGCTTTTCAAAAATTCTGAAAACTGAATAATGCGACACTAATGTTGTGTCGCAGAAGTTATGTCGCAAGAGGACTAGAAGCGACACAAGTATTATGTCGCAACTGAACAAACAACGACACAGTTGTTATGTCGCAGAACTATTCGCAGGATTAAGGTCGCTGAAACCCTACAGCGACACAATATTATGTCATAATCTTGTGTCGCAGAAACGGCGCTGTCAGTGCGAAAAACCTCAAAAACGAAAATTTTCGAAACCTAAACGTTTTTTTATCGAAAAATCTTATACAAACAGAGATTTTTAGGTTCAAAAACACCAAAACTTCAGCTCCAAAATACCTACAATGAAGATCTAACACCAAAACAAATGTTAAATAATCAAAATAAGTATTTAAATACTTACCCAAATGATTTGATACCACCAATAATCAAAGATTGTGGCTCTGATACCAATTGTTGATCCCAATCTTGAATCTTTTAATCAAATCGCATGGAGGAGACAATCACAAGAATATAAAGCAAAAACAAAGTGGAGCAAATGCAATAAATAATACTTTATATTCCCAAATACCCAAATATTCTCTCTCTATCAATGTAGCAGCCAAAATACAAAGAATAAAGTGTGTGTGAAAGTCTTACCCTAAATATCTCTAACTTTGATATTTATACTAAACAGACTGGCCGTTTTGCGACACAAGCCTTGTGTCGCAAAGATCACTATTGCGACACAAACACTATGTCGCAACTACAACTCATGCGACACAAGCCTTGTGTCGCAGAATACAAAAAATGTAATTTTCACTAAGTCTATTACATTTACAAACACAGTACAGACTTGACCAACTGACAGACACTCTAAGATGCATCAACATTCCACTACACCACCCGCAATTCATCCGGCTGCCAATCCTTCTGAGAATGAAAGATTTATCTATCTTCAAGGATGGATATCGAGTTTATCTGATATGGTTGCTAATTTGACTGCGGTTGTTACGAGTCAAGAGATCCGGGTGAATAACTTGGAAGAGATAGTGCGCGATAATGAAATTCTTCTCTACCGTCTAAAGCGCAAGATAGCTCAGGGGGAGGAACCTAGCTATTGGGGAGATGAGCTCAGGAGGAAAAGGGATGAAGACCGAGACGATGATCCTAGTGTGCCAAAGGAAGGTGAGCTGCCTAGCTCTTCGACTGGAGTACTAGTAGCACAAGGCCAGGGGGAGTCTAGTCAACAAAAGGGAGTGACTGGTACTGAAGAAACTCTAGTAAATCTGACAGAGACAGAAACTATCGAAGCACTTCTTAATCTAGATGTGTCTAATAGTAGTGAGTCTGAGTTGGAGGAAGGAGAATTTTTGCCAAAAGAAGTTGCTGATTGGAGGTCTGACGATGAGATTATATCAGACACTGATGGTGATATAGATGAACATGTCGTGACGAAGCAACCGGTGACTGAAGTGATTAGAGATGAGTGAGCAAGTGAAAATGTGATAGATCGTCAGAGATTAGAGTCAGAAGATGATAATATTCTTGATGATGATTCAGAAGCTGATAGAGAACCATCTAGAGCAGAGTTAAGAAGTTTGTGGTTTAAGAAGATTGAAAAGGAACCGGAATTGAAGTTTGAAGAGACTATCAGAGTCAAAGGATCGGGAGAGGTGAAAAGAGGCATCATAAGCTGGTTTTATGACAACGAGTTGAAGTTGTTCATACTGAAGAGAGTGATGGAATTCAATACTTGGAAAATAAATTGAAGATTTTCAGTTCCTTGTCGAAGATTGAACTTAATGAACTGGCTTGGCTAGATTTGATAAATCCGGGAGAAGATCCTTACGCTAGAACGATGGAACGAATTGTAAAGCGTGAAGGAAGGTCAAACAACTTTGTTGAGTTGAAGCCGAAGACAGGAAAAAGAGTTCCAAATTTGACGAAGATAGATCCAATTTCAAACAAACCGTGGATGAAAATGATTTACAAACCGGTTAAGTGTTTAAAGAAAGTTCCTTTGAAGAAGATGCCGCAGAATATCTTAACAGAGCTGAAATGGTGGTATGTGGATAACAAGACAGCAGAAGCTGTAATGGAAGATGTTGATGGGAATGAGTTGCTAAGGGTATATGATGGTTTACATCTTTATCAAAAGATGATCTGTTGAAGCTGCATGTAAACAAGATTCTCTACAGAGATAGTTGGAGACATGAGGGCAAAAGATATCAGAAAGTGGTTAGAGTTTGTATAGAAAGAGGATTATGGGCTGGAAGTCAAATGAGCTGAAAGAAGAATCAAGATCAAGACTCAAGAAACTAGAGCTATTGTCAAGGAGGGGTCTGTTGGTACATATTTAGTGACAACAACTTTCTAGTTTGTAATAGTTAGTTTAATAAGTCTTTTTGTAATTTGTTTACTTATTATGTTTTGTAATGTAAGTTCGTACGAACTTAGGTGGGTACGAACTTAGGCTAAGTTCGTATGGGCCTGTGACCAGACAAGTTCGTAGGGTCCAGACCATACGAACTTGAGTCCTATAAATAGATTACTTGTTTAGTTCGTCGTAATCAGTTTTTTTAGAGTATTTTCCAGAGCTTAGCAAAGGCAAGTTCGTATACTTGTAATTGTAGAAGCCAACATTGAATGTAATTGTTCTTTACGTTCAATAAAAGTGTTCTTAATCATATTCATATTGCTTGATTGATTAGTGTAATGTTTGTTTAAGGATTCCGCACTTAATAAACGTAATAACCTCTTAGATCCAAATCAAGGGAACCTACATTGATCATTCGTCCTTGTAATTGACTCATACCGAAGGAACATGGTTAAAAACAGTTTGGTGATGCTGAGGGCGTTGAACTGAGCCCACCCAACTGGAGTGAATGAAGGAAGATATATTACTGCATATGGGTTTTGTGCTGATTAATCTATTTATTGAATATGATGAATAATATGATATTGGTGATTGTTTTTGAAACAACGTAGTTAGTGCAAACTGTAAGCAACGCAGAAGAAGCTCCGGTTTAAAGGTCGAAGAAGGAAGAAAAATAGATAGAAATGGCAAAAATGCCCATCACACGCCAAGCTCAATATGTCACTTACGTTTGCAAATAACGATGTCCCTGCAAGAGATAGTACAGTAGCAAATACAATTTTACAATGCTAGACGTCATTGAAAGCGTTGCTAAGTTATGAAAATGTGAAGTTCCCAGATGGCAAATAATGACAAGCATAATTAAGTTTATAACTTTTGTTGAATCATTAATTAGAAACCAACCATATCCCCTGAAGACCCGACATAGGGCTCTTCATATTTTCATGATGATTCCTGTTCTCTTTCTTTTAAGTAAACACTCAAAGGGTAAATTTACATTATAAATTTGACGACTAAAAGCAAAATGTAAAGCTCAAACATATCCAATCACCCTTTGACTTTTTTCAACAAAGTCAAATGCATGAAACTGGCTTTACTGAGTGTATTCCTTGTAGTAATTATCACTAATAACAGAAACAAACCTTTCTAGCCAAGGCAACTGATGAAGTTCTTTGACTGTATCGTCAATATATGAGGTGTCATCATCATCTGCATTCGAGTATAGTGGGGATGGTGATTCACATGGGTTTGTATTGTGGTCACTAAGGCTAAACCCACCAGCAAGAAATCTTTGGATTAATGCAAGTTGTGATCTTTCTTGATCAGAGTAAGCATCCATCATGTTTGAAAGTGAACCAAAAGAATCCCATGCCCATTCCTCAAATTGTAGTGTAGGGTCTGAGGCAGTGGAAGTAGTAAGGATGAGTTGGTCATTTTCGTCTTCCTCAGGCACATCAAATAATGAACATCCGCATGTCTGTTGACTATTCATGTATTCAGCACCACAGGAATAGCAGAACTCGTGCCTGCACCTGCACAAGCCAATAGACATACAAATTTTCATTAAAAGATATTACCAATGATTTAATAGAAAAGGGATCAGAGAGATTGTTATTAATTTGTTTTATACAACGAAAGATAACATGTGAATGTACATTTCGCTTTTTATTAATTGTCAATGTGTAGTTTTGAAATCTAAAGTAAATAAATTATCAAACTTGATACGGCTATATTTCGATTTTCAGGAAGAAACAACAACCACACCAAGAAGTACAAGAAATATCATAAATACAGAAGGAAATTGTGTTGGAAATCTAAAAGGATATATAGAAACTGTAAGTTTGACAATCAACAGTTTGACAATTAAATCAAAGGATACCATATACAATAGAACAGCACAGTAACTTCAGTTGACTACAAATATTGTCCAAGGGATAGAAGATAAGTAGGATTGTAACTTGTAAGAAAAGTTGACATATGATGATTATTATGTATAAGGACCACATTATTTAATTATCTAATCATGATTCTTCAAGTGACAAATAAGTATGAAAATACATATGATATCTTAACAAACGCCTTAATGATCGTAAAGTGGGAATATCATTATCAGTCAAAACTTTCAACTTTAATTTTTCACCAATCTAAGATTCAAATTTTGTACTAGAAAATTTCTCTTATATCATTACTAAGAGGTATTTCAGACTTCCATTAATAGTCAAAACACTGGCGATTTTCAAATGGATGTTTATTGTTGTCAAAAATTGTATTGCACAACAAGAAAAATAAAGAGATCAAAATGAAAAGATCATACCAGCAGGTCAAATGGTAGCAACCATGAGTTGATTCGATCATCCTTTCACACATCTGGCAACGTCTCCATCTTCTATTCTCATCAATACAATCGAATGCCACATCACCTACATCCATCTCCTTTATCGAGACCTTCTGAAACTCATCACAACTCATTGAAGAATGCCAACGGACCCCACATTTTACACATATAAATCTTTTACAAACAGGGCACTCGACACAACTATTTGTCAAATCTAAGTTGGAACTAGGATCAAGAAGAACCGAACAGTTAGAAAAAGGGCAGTAAAAGTTGTCACCCACAATAGCATTAGTTTCTAAAACAGCTTCTTCTAATAAAATGTAAGAAGCAACGGGAAGAAATGATTTATGTTCAGGGGTAGAAATGTAATATCTGCATTTTGGGCTCGGGCACCTAACCGGAACCCCAGATAACCCAACTTTATCATCGACATATGCTTTCATGCAATGAGAACAAAATTTGTGTGAACATTTCAGTGTAACCATCATGGATGCTAGTTTATCTTCACAACAGATTAAACAATTTTCGAGTGTGAGATTGTCCTCGCAATCATGAACGATCCCAATTGCCACTTGTGCCAGACGCAACGGATGCTCGAGATCAACATCAACCACACATTCTAAAACAAACTTTTCAAGATTTTTAACGTGTTCCAGTATTCTTTGCTTCAATGCTGTTAGAAGTGGATTCTCGGGCATTTTGTCATTAGTAATCTGCCAAAAGATCAAGCTTTATAAACTTAGAATGGTGTAAAATACATGATATAAAGATTTCATATACTCGTATGTAGTGGTATTTGACGTAATGTTATAATAAATATCAAGCTTTATAAACTTAGGAAGACCCTTTCCATTTCGTTTCATTTTTCTATCTGAATTCAGTGTTATAATAAACTGTGGACGCCCCTCTCCCATTTTTGTGGTTTTCAAAGCACAAATCGTATTTTACAAAAAATTTGCTACCCGAAATGATAATATGATCGGCTATAAAAATCCCCCCCCCCCACCCCCCAACTAAGCTGTGGACAATCCAAATCAAGTTTCATATCCAACAAAAATAAAAAATAAAAATGGACCAAATTAATGAATAAAAGATGATGATGATGATGATGATAATAATAATAATTAAAAGATGATAAGATGGAGGAATCGAGACCCTTCATTGTTTTTCACCATTTGTGATCTAACGATCTTAATTTCTTTCGTATAATTATGCTTTTGGTCCCTTAAATATTTGATGTATCTATTTAAATTTAAAAAACACGGGTTTATAAGTATTTGATGTATTTATTTAAATTTAAAGTAAATCAAATATTCTATTCATTTATAAAAATTAAAGAGTCTATAAACTATATAAGAAATTGACTACGATATTTTATTCATTCTATTAAATTTAAATTCGTCCTGCATCATAGTGGGTATATTAACTATATAAAACAATCGACCAAATAAAAATTAAATTCGACTCCTTTTGTATAATTACACTTTTAGCTCTTTAAAATATTTGATGTATTTATTTAAATAAAAAAGATAGATCAAATAATTTATTCATTTACAAAATTTAAATAGTCTATAAACTATATAAAAAATCAGCCAAAATATTTTATTTATTTATAAAAATTTAATTTAAATTTTAATTTATTTATAAAAGTTAAATTAGTCCCGCCTTATCGCGAGTCTATAAACTATATAAAAAATCGGTCACAAATCGACTAGAATACTTTATTCGTTTATAAAAATTAAATTTGTCCCGCGCTATTGAGGGTTTATAACCTAGTAATAATAATAATAATAATAATAGAGATAAGAAAGATAAAGATTGTAATAATGATAATGATAATAATAGTAATAATAATAACAATAACATGAAATCACTATGAACAGAATTATATACTAAAGTTTGAGATACCATTGTATAAACAAAAACAATCAATTTAACACGAAAGAACTCGCTCACCTGATCAAATAAGATCTGGGAATTGGTAAATGCGTATACCCTTTTCATATTATTTCGAATTGCTTCTGATAAACCATCCAATAAAGCTAAATAATCAGCTACTTCTTCATCAACAAAAAATTTAAGCTTTTTCTGAACCTGAATCACAGGAACCTTATCAAATCCTTCCATGATCACCCCAATTCCAGAAACCCCCAAAACATTATTTCCAACCTCCGAAATCGACACGCCTTTAAACAACATTCGTATCGAAAATTCATCAAAATCAGATTCACCATTCTTCAACCCTAAATTCACAATTTCTTCCAATTCCTCCACATTTCCACAACAACTTCTAAACTCATCTTCATCATCTACGAATTTCGACACAATTCGGTCCTCCATTTTTCGATTTCAAATTCTGCAAAATTTAACCAAAACCAATCAAATTCTGATCTAATACTACTTAATCTCATTAAATCAAACAAAAACCATATCCCAAAAGCTACAAGATTCAAAACTCATATTTCAAATCAAGGGTTTTGCAGCTAATTGAAGTCTATCATCAAGAAAATGCGAAGGGTATAAAAAAATATAAATTTTTAATATGAAAATGTGAATGGAAGTGAAGCTTCTGTACCTGCGTAATGGTGGATTGGGTTTATCTGATTCAGAATAAAGCTGATAATATAAGAAGAAACCTAATCTGGCATAAACTGTTGCTTCTGTTTACACATAACAAACACCTTTTTTACTAATAAATGCAAGAAACATAAAATAATTAATTAAATAACTAAATAATAATAAATAAATAAAGTTTAAAATCCGATTTCTCGCGCTGGGGAAAGGAATAGAATCATCGTTCACTGTTTGGGTTTTTTGGCGTAATATGGAAGCTGGATGGTGTTCGCTAAGATAGTATATTGCTTAAATATTCATTTATACGAATTATTTTCAATTCAATTAGAAAATAAATTTTTAAAATGTTTATTTATATAATCGATTAAATTCATGTAAATGAATTAATTTCATTAAAATAGTTTATCTTTATGAATAAATTTTATTAGAATGGTTACCTTTGTTGAACAATTTTAGAAAAGTCAAATTATCCGATCGAATCAAAATGAAGATGGTTCATAAAATTGAATATTTGAGCAAAGTTTGATATCATATCTGTCTATTAACCCTTTTTAAAGCTTATTACGAATACTAGGGATACGAATGAGTTAGAATTCTGACAAATTAAGTGACTTCGATTCGAATCAAGTTTAAAAAGGTTCGAGTCAAGTCTGAACATATACAAAATAAATGAGTTCGAGCTCAAATTGGAGCTTCTTAGACTATCCCCATCAGCAACCCAACCCAACCCATATTTTTTATTAAAAAATTAATTTCTCTATCTTCCACCTATACAACCCAACCTAACTTAAACTTTCACACACATTAGCAACCCAACTCAATCTAATATTTTAATAAATAAATATAATTCATTTTTAATTTTATTCTATTAAAATTATAAAGTTATTAAAAATAATTATTTATTTCATAATAAACTATATTTTAAATTTTAATATAAAAATAAAAAACTATATTTTAATCAATCACACTTAATAAAATAGATAAAGTACATTACAAACATAACAATAATCATAAAATTAAAGATACAAAAGATACAAACTATATAATTAATCATCAGTGTCAAATTTTTGCCATATGTGCTCAATCAAATCTCTTTTAAGAGCGTTATGAGCTTCTCTATTACGAAGTTGTTCCCAGTTGGTCTTATAATTGGATAGGCTTGCAATTCGTTCAGTGGAGTATTCAAAAGGATGTTCCCCATCTCCAGTAGAGCTTCCTGGTTGCCGGTTTATAGGTATCTCATTTAGAAATTCTAATGGATCATAACAGTTAAGATATGTGTCTCGCTCATCCTCAACGATCATAATCTGACCAATCATATCCTTGTCCCAAACAAGACATAAGCGTCGAAGAAATGCAAAACGAGCTTGTAGAACTCCAAATGCTTGTTCAACATCTTTTCTAGCAGTCTCTTGACGTTCAGCGAATAACTTGTGTTTTCGAAGTAATGGAGAGGTGGTTATTGACTTCACAAAGCCAGCCCATGAAGGATATATGCCGTCAGTGAGATAATACGCCCTACTATATTCTCGACCATTGACCATGTAACTGACATTTGGTGCTCGACCTGCTAATACATCACTAAAAATAGGAGAGCAGTGGAGTACGTTAATATCATTGCACGAACCTGGTGTTCCGAAGAATGCATGCCATATCCATAAGTCATATGATGCAACAGCTTCCAAAATGATTGTTGGTTTCCTGCTTCTCCTTGCATATTGCCCAGCCCAAGCTATCGGGCAATTTTTCCATTCCCAGTGCATGCAGTCAATGCTGCCTATCATACCTGGAAATCCACGTTCTTCCCCTACATGGAGTAGTCTTGCCAAATCAACCTCATTGGGACTTCTAAGGTACTGTTCACTGAAACATGAAATGACACCTTCTACGAAATGTATAAGAGCATCCCTTGTTACAGTTTCACTCATTCTCAAGTACTCATCTTGTGCATCTGCTGATGTTCCATAGGCTAACACACGCATAGCTCCAGTACATTTATGCAATGGTGAAATATCTTGTCTACCTGTGGCATCACGTCTTTGTTGAAAGTATCTGTCATTCGTTGTAATAGCATTCACTATATGAAGGAATAATGGTTTTTGCATTCGAAATCTACGCCGAAAGGTTGCTTCGTCATATGTTGGGTTTTCGGCAAAGTAGTCTTCCATCAAACGTGCCTCGCCCTGTTCACGAGCCCGATCACGATACCGCCTTCTTGCTATTTGAGGATGATCATATATGATCATATTTGGCATACTTATGAGTAGTTCACTAATGAGGTGATCCATTACTTGATTTTGTTGAATAACTCGGGCTTCCCATTCATCATATTCATTCATATTTGATGAATTTGAACCTGAAACGGAACCCTCTCATGAGTTTTCACTCTGAGACATTCTTTTACATAAATTATAAATGGAGAGTTGTTGTTGAATATGAAATTATATAATACTATACCTTATTTATAGGGATCCGGATATGAATTTGATTTTTTGTATTTTCATTTAAAAATAATGTTAGATTTTTTGGATGATAAATTCTATCCGTATGAAATCCAAGCAACCAATTAGAATATTGACACGTGATAGTGCAGATAATGTTAGATTTTCCATATTATTTAAGGATAATGTTAGATTTTTTGGATGATAAATTCTATCCGTATGAAATCCAAACAACCAATTATAATATTAACACGTGGCAATGTAGATAATATAAGATTTCCATATTATTAAAGATAATTAAAACAACCACAAAAGCTGATACTGACAATCACAAAGAAATGATACTGACAACTCCATGTGCAATCACATTCCATACAACTTTGATAATAGATATTGCTTTGTTTCTTCATCTTCAGGCAACAAGTGCTCCTTTGCTAACAGTGTATTTAGAAGTATAAGTTGCATCTTCTTTATCTCCTTTTCTTCCCTTTTTTTCTCTCTTTCTTCCTTTTTTTGCTCCTTTTGTTTATCTAACTCGAGTCTGTTTTTCATGACATCAATTTCATCGATTCGAGTAAGCCTCAGTGCACGAATTTCTTCAACAATTTCGTTAGATACCTTACCTTTTCCTTTTTTTCTTAGCCATATCTCTACCCATAGGACGTTGACGTGATGAATCACCACTGGTTGGCGTTTCTGGGTTGGAAGGGACACTATATCCACCTTCCTCACTTGTCCTAGATCTTTTTGTGCTACCACCACTTTCTTCATCACCCATTTCATGTTCGGTACGTGTTATGCCTTGACCTATCTGTAAATTCCATTTCTCATGATTACACATAACAATATTAAAAACAATAGAGTCATTAAACTTACTCCCCCCTGCCTCATAAATTTTATGAGCGTCATTTTTAACATCTTTCATGCTCATTCCACTTCTTTTATGTCTATATGCTTCTTGAAATGCAGCAACCCATTTTTGTGCATTTTCGTTAAGCCGTTTCCAACGACCTTTCATTTGAGCAATGTTTCTAAGCTTTTTTGGGTTTGGGTTTTCCGCTTGAGCTGCATCATACAATTCCTTTACAGTTGCCCACAAAAATGTACCTTTTTGGTTTTTGCCACGAATGTTATCTTCGCTAGCGGTAACCCATGCTGACATTAACGCAACATCTTCATCAGATTCCCATTTATCGCCTCTTGAGAGTTTTTCAGTACTTTGTGAGATTTGGGTATTTTCAGTGACAGAGAATTGATTAGAAATTGAGAAAAACTGAGAGGTTTCATAGCCTTGAACGTTTGTATGCTCTTGAGATTCATCAAGATTGAAAACGAAATTATTGATAGGCCTTAGGCTCAAAACGGTTCGGTGGCCGGATTGGAACACCTGCCTCAGAAACTCAGCAAAAAACTCAATATCGACACCATTCACGGTAGCCCTTATCACCGGTGGCTGAGGTTCACAGTCATGAACCGCCGTCGCCCAGAATTGACTGAGGTAAGGAAACCTCAATGTCGGCGAATGAGTTAGTGCAAAGAACACTCGTGAGCGCATGCCTCGAAACGGTTCGGTGGCCGGATTGTGTGACAACCGTCAAAAATCTCAGGTCATTAACGCACTTAAATTCCTAGTCTATCTAAGTTCGTTTACAGCACTCTAAAATCCTAGTGAAAAGTCTAGGTTATGACTCCTTAAGTACCGAAACCGTAAGTTACCGAAATCGCGTAACGTCTTAGAAGATTGCTTAGCGAACTTTAAGACCTTGAGGAACATTAAATTACGTTACAAAGTGCCAAAGAAAACTAATGGAATTAAATTTCATATGTCATCACAAAATATTTATCATATAGCAAAATCGGAATTTAACCTGAAATTCCGTAACTCGGTAAACGCAACTGGAAATCGGTTAATTAACTCGCGAATTTCAATCGTAAAAGAATCAAATGTATTTTGATGTGAATTATAAACTTAGTAAATAAACTTTTATAACTCCCATTTCAACCATTAAAACATCACAATTAAACATTTCAATATGTACAAACTTATACCAAAGCAATATGTAACATTAAAACATCACAATTAAACATTGTCTTATATGTAATCTGTCCAGATTTTGACCTCACTTGAAACGACCATAACTCAGTGAATAATGGTCCAAAAATCTTGATTTTTCTTCTAGAATTTAGCTTAATGTCTTACCTTTAAAACCCCACTGGTTTCACTCAAATCCATTGAGTATTCGACCTCCAAATGTATCACACAAAACTGATGCGCAAACAGTAACTTTTCTGTGAGCACCTTGTTGTGATACTTGTTCATGGGTCTTAAGGTGTTCTATAAATCTAAGAAAAATTATTTTAGACTCCTAACATGTATATCTCAGTAGTATAAAAAGATAGGAATTTATCTTGATGATTAAGTATTTTTAGAAAATGCATGAACATCATGCATTGTTGTAATCTTGTAAATTGCAAATACTTGTGTTGTGATGATTCAAAAATATATAAGTGCTAGATAAAACGTCTTAAAATTTTTAGGATTATTTTTCTCAGTAACAATATCATGAAAAGAGTCTTGAAAATAAAAATGGGAATTTTTGGAAAAACATAATATTTTTCCTAAATTAATGCAAATAAAGCCTACAAAAGGTGAAATAATCATGAAAAATACTTTTGGACATAAAATAATTATGGAAAAATTCCAGTGTCATTTTTCTCAGAAAATGACACTATCCTCAAAATTTCACACTCTTTGGATGTGTCTTAATATGTTTTCCGATTTATGTCTCGTTAAAACGCATAATGTTGGGAACCAAAGTTTCATTGCTCAAAACGTCTTGAAAATTTTACACAAACTTCAAAATTGGTAGAAAATGATCTGGTAAAAATTCCAGAATTTTAAGTGAATAATTACTATTTTTCCCATAATTATCCCACTTTTTAGACATAAAATGATTATAAATAATCCATAAGTCTAAAAATCCCCAAATTTTCACAGAAAATTTGTGAACTATATTTCATATTTCATACCAAGTTTGGTAATTTTTAGATGTTGTATTCATATATTTCCATTATTTTGTTCCCAACTCGAACAATTACCGACATCGTAAATTAAATGAAAATTCAAACTTTTACGGCACTTTGTAATTTAATTAGCTAGCTAAGCAATCCTAACAAACCGTATTAGTCGAGAACTAATTAGAAAGCTTGTGTTCTTAGGAAATGGATAGTAGTCAAACCTGGTCGGCACGCGCATTACATCCATCCGTACGCTCACGCTCAATAGTGAGTTACAAAGCCCCTCTTTTTAACGTTTTACTGAAATGTTTTAGGGTGAAAAGCATGCCTATATGATTTAAATTCTATATTTGCTTTACAAATACTATGCAATACTTGATTTACGAATGCTATGCTTATGCTATGCTCGTTTTACAAATGCTATCATTGATTTACAAATACTATGCTCATGCTATGCTATTGCTATGCTTATTTTGAATACTTGACAAGGTTAAGATGTCATATTGATTACAAATAACGTCTTGAATGTTTACCGTTTATACGAACATGATTATATGCTTGTTTTCTATCGTATCTAAAGTCCCCGGTATATCTACACGACCATTAACTCTATATGAGCCAAATGATGCATATGAATAGTACTATTTGGGAGCGAGACCACCTCCCCACTCACGCTGCCACGTGAGTGCATCCCATCATCCTAAATGCCAACGATAGGGCATCTCTCTTTGGGGCAAAGGTTTATCGGTTGTAGGTTTGGTTGTGGACTCAAGCATAATAATTCATTGTGACTATAGACAAAAATGCGATAGCATAGAAATTCATAAGCGACTATAAATGTATGACGTTTCGACTTTTGAAACGATATCTCTTTAAAAATATAAACTTTACGACCCGAGCTTTACAATGACTTTGTCATTTGAAATGATATCTCTTTTAAACTATAAACTTTACGACCCGAGCTTTGCAATGACTTTGACATCTGAACGATATTTCTTTGAAATTATAAACTTATGATCCGAGCTTTACAATGACCTTGTCATTTGAAACGATATTTCTTTGAAACTATAAACGTATGACGTTTTGTCATTTGAAACGATATTTCTTTGAAACTATAAACGTATGACGTTTTGTCATTTGAAACGATATTTCTTTGAAACTATAAACGTATGACGTTTTGTCATTTGAAACGATATTTCTTTGAAACTATAAACGTATGACGTTTTGTCATTTGAAACAATATTTCTTTGAAACTATAAACCTTACGACCCGAACTTTACAAAGACGTTGTCATTTGAAACAATACTTCTTTAAAACCATAAATTTAAAACTTGAGTTTTACACTATAAATCATTGTGGTCGTGGACAATGATAGACGTGGTTTCATAATAACGCTTCGCATTCTTATGAACTTCGACATAATAAACCGTTGAGATTATAAACATTTTGATATTGATTTGATGACCCATTGACTTTATAAACGTAACCTGAATCTATTAAATGCTACAATATGAGTTTTATAAACATAACTTGAACTTATTAAACACTATATCTTGAGTTTTATAAAAGTGAATTGAACATTTCTTTGAAAATATGAGTGTGGCGTTATGGACGAATTACGACTTTTAATTGAGCTCCAAAGGGAATCACTCCTAAATGAATCTCGTACTTAAATAAACCTCTTTTGCAAACAAAACATCGATTCACAAATGAATCTAACTATCAAATGGGTATCGCTCTTAAATGAGCCTTGTTTTAATGAATTACTTTTATAATTATCCGCGCAATAGCGCTTGACCATCCTAAAAATTGATCTTATGAAATTATCGGATGATTTTCGTCATTGTATGAGCCTCGGTACTAAACAGATTACTTTTGTGAACTAATCACGTAGTAACGTGGAACTTCTAAACTAAACTTTGTAAACTCTTGAAAAGGGTCTTTCCTTACACAAAACTTGCGTACTCAACAACTATGTTTCATAGTTGACCTGTTTATTTTTACATGCTTTTCAGGAAATAGTCACAACTTGTCTATTGAAGCTAAACCTGTTATATGAGCTATGCTGCTATAGCGTTACGGAATTTGTCTCTTTGGGATGTAATCGCATGTTTAAATTATTTACTTTTGTGTTGTAAATGCTTGTAAGACTTATGTAATGTACTAGTAGTAGACCGTTGAACGGTGATCTTTTGTAATTTTTGATTATGAAATCATTGTACTGTTACATCTCGTGTTTCCGCTTTAGCGGGTTGTGACAGATTGGCAAGATCAAATGATACTGCCATGTTGTGCTTGTTGAAGAATTCACGCACAAGATCAACCATTTCTGAAAAAATAAACACAAACACACCAAAAATAGAAAGTAATAGTATTAGAATAAGACTTAATTACAAGTGAAGACCAAGGACAAAGTTGAAGATAACGACGCTAGAGCTATTGTCAAGGGGGAGTCTGTTGGGACATATTATTGTGACAACAGATCTAGCTTGTAATAGGACTAGTGTATTTATTGTCAAACTTGTATAAATTGGTTTAGACTCGTAAATATATGATATTAACTTGTTATTATTATTTGTTAAATGTTATTGAACAAGTATCGATTTCAAGTTAAAGTCAAAATTCGCGAATTGAGAAGTCAACTCGCAGGTTTGACCTGCGAGTTGAGATCTCATCTCGCAACCATCTGGACTCGCAGCTCTCAGCTGCGAGTTGAGATCTGGGCTCGCTGATATCTGGACTCGCAGGTCTTACCTGCGAGTTGAGATCTGGGCTCGCAATCATCTGGACTCGCAGGCCCATGGGCTGCGAGTTGAGTCAACTCGCAAAGCCCATGGCCTGCGAGTTGAACCAGATATAAATATTTTAATGCTGCTCATTATTAAAGACTCTAGAAATCCGTGCCAAAAATACACACACCAAATATTTTAAGTATTTTCTCTCCTCGAAATCTGTGCAGATATAAAAGCATTTATTGAATAAGCTCGGTTTTGACTGTTTAACACTAGTTAATATCAAAACGAAGCTTGTTAATTAATTGCAAAGTTATATAAGCAATAAACCTTAAGTATTGAGGGATTCCGCACCTCAATACCTAAAAGATAATCCGTTATCGAACCAAGATCTAGCGACCTTACAATTGGTATCAGAGCTTTCGGGCTTAGAAACGTTGTGGTTACAAGGTTTTTGGTTATATAACATCTTTAGGGTCGTTTTTCGAACGAAATCTACGGATTTATTCGTAAAAATACCAAAAGGTTCAGTTCCCAGATTTCGAGGCGCCGTTTTGCGAGTTGAGATTAGGGTTACTGTTATCTGCGAGTTGAGATTAGGGTTTCTGCGAACCGAGTTGAGATTCCTGCGAACCGAGTTGAGATTCCTGCGAACTGAGAATCTCTGCGAACCGAGTTGAGATTCCTGCGAACCGAGTTCCATTGCGAACTGAGTTTTCTGCGAGTTGAGATTCCTGCGAACCGAGTTCTATTGCGAACTGAGTTTTCTGCGAGTTGAGAATCAGCTGCGAACCGAGTTTCATTGCGAACTGAGTTTCTGCGAGCTGAGTTTTTCTGCGAGTTGACATTTTTTTTTAGTTGCGAGTTGAGATTATTAAATTCGCAATATAACCTAATTTTTCACTTTAAAATGTCTGATTTAAGCCGAATGATCGAGATGGAACACGAGGTTGGAAAATCTAATGTTCCACCGAAGCTACTTAGACTTGAGGACTATTATGGGTGGAAAGACAGATTTGAAAGTTACTGTAGATTCCACGACATCACTATTTGGTTGTGTATTAAAAACGGATATGTTGCACCTACAGCTGAGGTAGGGAACGCAACAGTGATTGTGACTTATGATCGAATGAATGACCATCAGAAGAAAGAATTCACCATCGATAATAAAGCACATTCTTCAATTAAGATGAGCCTTCCTAAGGAGATCAACCATCAGTTGAAGTCCTTTCACACAGCTAAAGAGCTGTGGGACGCTCTAGAAAAGAGATGTGAGGGGAGCCCTCAGGTGAAAGCTGGTAAATGTAATCTTCTAAAAAAGCAGTTTATGGTATTTAAGGCTTTTAGAGAAGAAGATCTTGAGGCTTACACCACCCGTTTCTATCATCTATTAAGTGAGCTTGACGACCATGCTATCTTTTATAATGACAAGGAGAAAACCGACAAGTTTATTGAGGGTTTACCTTGTAAATGGGAGATGTACGGTATCATGCTGAAAGATAATGATGAAAGATATGCAACCATGACCCTAGAGAAAGCGATTGATAAACTAAGGGGTTATGACTTCTCTAAGAAAACGAGAGATACGGATTCTGATCATCTACAGAATCCTGGTCTGTACCATGGAAAGACTAGTATCTCTAACTCCTCATCCAATTTGACCACGGCTTTGTTTGCAGGTGAAATTGATGAGATTGGAGAAAAATTGACTGAGGATCTCTGTTTCATTGCTTCGGATAACGGTGATAAACGAAACAGGAACACCACCTCAGATAAATCCACTCAAGGGCATCATAAGATGCCGATGAGTGTGAAATCAGCCGAACAACAACTTTCTGTGTTGGCATCGTTCGTTGCTTCTTATGAAAACTATATTCAAGGGAAGATAAACGATCCAGCACAATTTGATGAAGATTATGATCAGGTTGATCCTGACGACTTAGAGGAAATGGACCTCCAGTGGCAACTGGCTATGGTGTCAAGGAGAGTAAAGAATTTCCTAAAGCGTACGGGTAAGAGAGTGGTTGGAAATCGACCAGGTTTTGACAAGTCCAAGGTCAAGTGTTATAATTGTCAAGGTTACGGACACTTTGCCAGGGAATGCCAAAGACCAAAGGTTGATGCTGGAACTTCAAAACAAGATTCGGGAAGTAATCTAACTTCCAAAGTCTTAGTGGTTCAGCAAATAGACGGATCTTATGATTGGTCTACACCATCAGAGCAAGCTCTCATGGCTGAGATTGACGATCAAGAGAAACAAATTGAATCCACTTCCTACATGCCGACTACTGAAGAACTTCAAGCTAATGTGCCACACACAGAAGTTAAGGGGATTGAGGAAGATGTTCTCTACATCAACTCGACAGAAGAAATGAGTCCCAATGATTTTGTGGCATATATGGCTGATATTCAATCCGAAAAGAAAAAGGTATGTTTAGATCTCCTTATTCTCACCGATGTATGCTATTTAGTTACTGATCTTCAAACACAGGTTAGTGTCTTTGCAGAATCTAACAAAACCTTGACCTCAGAATTAGACTTAGCTAAGTCTGATGTTCGTCGGTTAGGTGAAGATAAATTAGCACTGAACGAGAAGATTAAGAGTGATACTCTAGATAAGACCAGTCTGACTGACATTATAAATGAACAATGTATTAAAATAGACGGGTTATATCTAAACCTTAATGAGCTTAATAGAAATATAGCTATTAGGGATAAGGAATTATCAGAGTCAAATATGAAACTGGTAGAGCTGAATAGAAAATTTGAAGGTTATAGAACTTCTTCTTTGACCTTAAATAGAATCATTGGCTCTCAACGTAGTGTAAAGGATGTTACTGGCCTAGGATACTCAGATGTCCCTCCGCCTTTTAATGCCAATTACACTGCTTCCACTTCTGTTGACTTAGAAATGACAGATGTTAATCCTGAGACTGAGGATTTGGAAAATCAACAGTCTATTGCATCTGAGATCCAAAAGGAGACTGTCAATGATTCATCTTTAACCAAGAATACAGTCAAATCTCTCACTAAAGTACAATTCGTATCAAGTGGGATGATTGGAAGTACTGATGGAAATAATGAAGTCATTAAGAAACATAAGGAGTTACCTTCAGTGTCTTTTGATCAGATAAAGAAGGAGTCTGCTAAGACTGCTAAGTCACGAAAGCAGATGTCATGCTTCAAATGTCATCAACGAGGACATGTCTCTTCTTGTTGTCCCAATAAGAAGAATGAAGTTGCTCCTAAGCGCGAGGCCAGTGATAAGTCTAAAAATATCTCTAGCACAGACAGGTTAGGTACCAGACCTGGTATTGGTATTAAACCTGTGACTGCTCTGAAAAGAGATGCGTCTCACAGTGTCTCGCCACCAAAACCTAAACGGCATGAAAACTCTGCTAAGGATCAGGTGCCGTCGAGGTTTATGACTCCGAGAAGGAACCAAAGTCATTTTGAGATTGGTTCTACATCTCGCACACAAGGAGTTTACCAAGGGTCCTATGATAATCGTAGCCAAGGGCAAAAATCCCAGGGTTATATTTCGGGGAGGGTTGGAAATCAATCAACTTATAGACCCAGGACCACTAATCATCAGCAAGCTGATGCTCCTTCAAAAGTGACCAAAGCTCCTAATGGGAAGGATGGTTACTTTAAAGAGCTACAGTTTGTCGATGATAAGGGACAAACCAAGACCGTAATGGCTTGGGTCCCTCTTGATAACTGATTGTTTACAACTTGTATGTGCAGGAGCAGACTGGGAACAATGATAATTGGTGGTATGTTGACAGTGGATGCTCTAGGCACATGACAGGAACCAGAAGTCTACTGACAGACTTCAGAGGTGGACTGAGACAAGGAGTGCACTTCGCCGGTGATAAGGGAGGAGTAATTACTGGGAAAGGAACTGTTTCTAATGGAACTTTGACTCTAGAGGATGTGAATTATGTTGAAGAACTAACGCACAACCTAGTGAGTGTTTCCCAAGTCTGTGATAAAGGTCATCCTGTTCTCTTCACTGAGAAAGAGGCCTTGATCCTGAAGCCGGGTTTTATCATTCCCGATAAATGGATACTGATGAAAGCTCCAAGGAAGAAGGACATTTATGCTATCAACATGAATGCTCCTATTACTTCAATGGTGTCTACTTGTCTGTTATCCAAGGCTTCAGAATCAGACTCTCTCCTATGGCATAGGAAAATGGCACACTTAAACTTTCGAAAAATGAACTATATAACCAAACATGGGTTAGTTCTGGGTGTACCACCGAAGAGTTTTGCATTTGAAGACAAGTGTATATCCTGCTTGAAAGGAAAACAGCATAAGAAACCACACAAGTCTAAAAATGTGAACTCTATTTCCTCGCCTTTTGAGTTGCTACATATGGATCTCTTTGGCCAAATAAGCAAGAGAAGCATAGGTGGCAAATGGTACTGTCTGGTTGTCACAGACGATTTCTCTAGATTCTCTTGGGTATTCTTTTTGGGATCTAAGGATGAAACTCCGGGCATTCTTATGGAGTTTCTAGATCTAATAGAGAACATCTATAGAAAAAGAGTTAAGAGAATTCGTAGTGACAATGGGACCGAGTTTAAGAATTCTACATTGAATGTATATTGCTTAAGCAAAGGCATTCAACATCAATTCAGTGCACCATATGAACCTCAACAAAATGGTGTTGCTGAAAGGAAGAATAGAACTCTAATTGAAGCAGCGAGAACAATGCTTGCAGATTCAAGGCTTCCGGTCATATTTTGGGCAGAAGCAGTGAATACAGCATGTCATGTTCTCAATCGGGTTCTTACGGTTAAAAAGCAGAACAAGACATGTTATGAGCTTTTGAACAAAAAGAAACCGAACTTAAAAGGGTTTGAACCCTTTGGAGTTTCATGTACGTTGTTGAAAACAAGTCACCAACCTAAATTTGGTGAGAAGGCTGACGAAGGATACTTCCTAGGTTACATGCCTAACTCACCAAACAAAAGGGCCTTCAATAAAAATTCGGGACGTGTTGAAATAGTTTATAACATCGAAGTTACGAGCTATACACATGACTCACATAAGGGATTGGATTGGCAGTTTGACTATTCAGATCTTTTCAAGTCATTTAAAGTCCCTATCAGTGACTATGTCAGTAACTCAGACATTCCTGAGCATTTATTGTCGGGAGATGAGGATCCCACTCCTTCTCCAACATCGAGTGCTCAAACGTCTGATGCTAGGAATATTGTCGATACTGATGTTGTCCCCCCTATCGAGTCACAACTACCTCAAGATGATATACCTCTAGAGAGTGAAGATCCTGAAATTGCTTCTCAAAGGATTATGGATGATGTTCTTACTCCTCTGAGACAATTAAGGATATCAACTACTAATGAAGGTATACCACCTTTGGAGGAAATTGGTACCAACTTACAGGATGATATTTCAGTTGAACCTGTTACTTCAACAAGAATTAATAGGATTCATCCAATTGATAATATCATCGGTGATCCAAATTCTCCTGTTCTGACTCGAAATCAATCTAAAGCTAGTACATCCACTCATTCAAGCTTGTATGCTGAAATGAACGAGACAGGGATTTCAAATCTATGTCTATATTCATGCTTTATCTCACAAATTGAACCTAAGAATGTTCAGATAGCTTTGAAGGAAAATTCGTGGGTCGAGGCAATGCAGGAAGAACTGTCTCAGTTCACAAAACTGCAAGTTTGGGAGTTGGTTGACTTACCTGTTGGAGAATATCCAATTGGAACTAGATGGGTATTTAAGTGCAAGAAAGACGATCGAGGAATCGTGATTCGCAATAAAGCTCGTCTAGTTGTCCAAGGTTTTAATCAACAGGAGGGGATTGATTACAATGAAGTGTTTGCGCCTGTGGCTAGGCTTGAAGCAATTAGGTTATTCTTAGCATTTGCAGCCTCAAAGAAAATAAAAGTATTTCAGCTGGATGTTAAAAGTGCCTTCTTGTATGGCAAAGTCAAAGAAACGGTGTATGTTTCTCAACCACCGGGATTTACTGATCCAAAGTATCCAGATAGAGTATATCGTCTCGATAAGGCTCTATATGGATTACATCAAGCTCCGAGAGCGTGGTATGAGACACTGTCCACTTATCTTCTTGAAAATGGATTCACCAGAGGAAGAATTGACAGTACACTCTTTGTGAAATGGAAAAGAAGAGACTTTCTACTTGTTCAAGTATATGTTGACGATATCATCTTTGGGTCATCTGACGAAAGGATGTGTAGTGAATTTGAAAAGGTTATGAAGAACAAGTTTGAGATGTCAGCTATGGGTGAATTGACATTTTTCTTAGGATTGCAAGTCGATCAAAAGAAAGATGGATATTTCATTCATCAGACTAAGTATACTAATGAACTTCTAGAACGATTCAAGATGGAAGAATCAAGAATTTTTCATACTCCCATTCCAGAAGCCCATGGTATTGGTCCAGATACATCGAGTGATAGAGACGTGGATCCTACTCTTTACAGGGCCATGATTGGATCACTAATGTATCTTACAGCATCAAGGCCTGATATAATGTTTGCGGTATGTGTCTGCGCAAGATATCAAGCTACTCCTAAAGAATCTCACATGCAAGCAGTAAAACGGATTCTTCGTTACCTCAAAGGGAAACCGAAGCTGGGACTTTGGTATCCGACTGATGGAGACTTAGATTTTGTTGCTTACACTGATTCTGATTACGGAGGATGCAATCAGAATAGAAAGTCTACAACCGGTGGATGTCAATTCCTAGGAGGTAGACTGGTCTCTTGGCAATGCAAGAAGCAAACCTCAGTAGCCATTTCTACATGTGAAGCCGAGTATGTTGCAGCTGGCAGCTGTTGTTCCCAAGTTCTGTGGATACAACAACAATTGCTTGATTATGGGTTGAGTATAACAAATACTCCTATGATGATTGATAATGAATCAACGATCTCAATAACCAATAATCCGGTCAAGCACAGTAAAACTAAACATATTGATATTCGACATCACTTTATTAGAGACTGTGCTGAGAAGAACCTGATAAAGTTAGCTAAGGTTCCATCTGTGGATAATTTAGCAGACTTATACACCAAAGCGTTCGACAGAGCTCGATTCGAGAAATTGGTGCAACTAAATGGAATGAGAAATCCAGAAGATTAGTCTTCCATAGAGTTGATTTGTAATAATTAGTCGTTTATATATTATTAGTTTATGCTTATTTTCTTTAAAAAAAAAAAAGGAAAATGGGGTAAGGCGTATGGCATTCATTTGCTTGTTACCGTTGGGGAATCGCCTCCGATAAAGGTTAAGTCTTTATCAACTGGGAAATGATAGTAAATTAGAGGAATTGGCTTAATAAATATAGGTAAAAGTCTTAAGTTAGATGTGTTAGTAGATTCAAATTTGTTACATGAACTTTACATCTTTAAAACCAGGCCTTCACTTATCTTTATTTTAGTATACTCCTCTCTCCACACGATATAATCTACTTGAAAAACTTTAGATCTAGATAGCTTCATTATATGATGTACTGGTAGGCAATGTCTGCTTTGATTTCTGAGCATAAAATAAGCTATAAATCTTCTGTGTGTTATCTCATGTGATTTACTATATGGCGTATGACATAAGTCTTAATTGATGAAAGATAGTCTGACCATACACTGTTATCAAGAATCTATGAAAATATGTCAAGACAAACAATAAGAATTATGGCTGTTAGTGAAATTACTGGTGTCTCTATTGTACTAAGTACAGACCTGACTCCTTTAGTTTTGCCAATAGTTTCAAGCTTGGTTTGTCTATACTAAGGGATCTTCTGTTGTACTAAGTACAGAACTAGAACCACTAGTATCTACAAAACGAGTTTGATATTTGTCACATTTACTCAAGGGTATGTCATATGTTTCGAAAAGAACATCATTTAGTGACCTCTATCTTGCAAAGTGAAAGAAACAGTGTTATGTGTTTTACTAAATTTCTCAGTATGTCATTTTTGAATCACATTTGGTAATACACATACAAACAATAAAAGGTTTGCTCGGAAATCAGTATAGACCTTGTTTATATGGATTATAATACCAGTAATCATCTTGAACTGTCTATGATATTTAAATCACTTCATTTTGACGTGAATATTATATTTTGTGGAAATAGGTAACCAAGTTATACTCTTATAAATGTAAGTTGATAAATGGTTAAGTTGTGAGTTCTTATGTAACTTATTGTGAATTTCATAAGGTATGCATACTAACAATCTTCTTAGACTTTGTACTCATCATTTGGTTCAGCTGTTTCCTTCTGATATGATCCCACTGTCGATAAATTTCTTAGTGCCCTCGATTAGGATATTTTATTTTACTTTATTTTATTGTAATTTTATTTTAGTCAAAGTGTTTCATTAATACAAGGGTACTTGATACAAATGTTTATTATGAATCATTGAACTTTTATTTATTTCATTTTATCTTATTTCTCTTTATTTTATTTTTCTTATGTTTCTATTGTTCGTATTACTGCATCACAAGTGAAAGATCCTCAGATTTTAGACTTGTGCGCGTTTTTCTAAGAACGACGAGTGAAAAATATTTTATTTTAGACTTGTGCACTATTCCATGAGAAAAACAAGTGAAAGATCCTCAGATCTTAGACTTGTACGCAATTTGGACTTAAAAAATGACGTTTCATAATTAAAATGTATTTTTTAGACCTTTTCTGCGAATCCAGAACAGTGCTGCGAGTTGACATGGCTGCGAGTTGAGTTCTGCGAGCCGAGTTCAAATATGTCAAAAGGGGGGCTGCGGGTTCAGATTCCACACACTTGCGAATCCAAACACACCTGCGAACCCAGACACTCTGCGAGCCGAAACTCCTTTCGATTTTATTTTCGAAATTTCAGCTTGTACAACGAACCTTTGACTATATACATTATATCCTACTTTGCATTTCGAATCTATTGAGGTATATATCACGAGTTTCCGCCGCGTAATTAATCCACAATCGACATTTTTATAAAAAATGAGGGTTTTTGTTTTTTAATTACTAAAATCTTAATGTTGTGCTCAAATCAACACGAAACCTTAGGGTTTATGTTAATAGGAGTATGTTGGAACTAAGGACATAGGCTGATCATGCTAAAAACTTCTCAAAATTGAGATTTAATATGATGTCACCATGGCAGTTCATCCTGCGAGTTGAGATCCAACTCAACTCGCAGGTCAACGGGTCAACATTTCATTTGCGAGTTGAACTCCAAGTTTGACTTGCGAGTCCAACTTGCGAGTCCAACCTGCGAGTTGACTTGCGAGTTGACTCTGCGAGTTGAACTTGCGAGTTGAGCTTGCGAGTTGACTTTTGTTGACTCTGCGAGTTGAACTTGCGAGTTGAGCTTGCGAGTTGACTTTTGTTGACTCTGCGAGTTGAACTTGCGAGTTGAACTTGCGAGTTGACTTTGGTTGACCTGCAAGTTGAACTTGCAAGTTGACTTATGTTGACCTGCGAGTTGAACTGCTTGCGAGTTGAAATTCTTTTTAATTTGTAATTTAATTTAATTTACGAACTCTAGATTTTTATTAATTAAGAGTTATAAATTAGTTAACAATTAGACGTGTAGACTTAAATGAAAACACGTAAAATTGTACACTTTAAATGGTTATAAGGCTTACGACTTTGAGTAATAAGCTGTATTACCTTTAAACGAACATTCGAACATTAGATTTATTGAATTTATATATAATGAACGACTATAATTGTTAATTAAGTTTCTTAACTTAATAGTTCAATTGTAGTTCGTAGATTATATAAGTCTCTCAATATTTGTTAAACTAATTGTCTAACATTTGTGTGATCTTTGATATTACAGGTATGGCTCGACAATTCGTTGGACATCATAATGTTCTGGTCGATTTAGACGTAGATGCCCGTGGTGCATCTAGATTGACTCGGGTTCTTTCTTATCTTGCACGATCGAGGATTCGATATGCTATCACCGAACATCCTACAGTTGGGCACTGTAGAGCAGGAAGATGGACCTACTGAGTTCTCTTCGGACTTTATTGAGGGTGCACTGACACGTATGGGGTATGTTGGACCCAAGAGAGGGCGTCAGTTCTTGAAGGCGCTCGTTTTTGGTGAGTGGAGGTTCTTATGGCATGTCCTTGTAACTATCTTTGGACCGAAGAAGGGAGGATACGATGAGTTGAGCTCTTCTCTCCTATCTGCTTTACTGTCACTGGTTTATAACAAACCATACAGCTTTTCAGATTACATCTTTGGGGAGATTGTACGCCAAATTTTGGGGGGAGTTAGATCGCAGTTTATGATCTATCCCCGATTTTGCATGCTGATTATTAGGGCCTCTATCCCTGATCTGCCGGTTTTTCAAGCGGATCTGAAGGTTGATACCATTGGGTTAAGGGCATATAATGCGATGTTTATGCAAACCTCTCGCAGATTCGAGATGCAACCACAGCTGACAGAGTTGTTTGGATTTTTGATTAATCCAACGTATGTGGCGCCACCAAATCATGGTTGGCTAGATGTTGATGTGGACGAGGGTGCTTCTGAGCCACAAGAACTGATTGAGGAGGTTCTAAATCAGGCAAATCAGCAAGAGCCACAAGTTAATGCTGATGTTGCAGCCGAAGTGGTGCAACAAGTACTGGCTGATATTGATGATGCCAATGATCCCATCATGCAAGATGTGGATCAGTATGTTGCTGAAGCACCAAGGGTTGCAGAACCCACCACTGAGGCACCAGATGTTGTTGGGCCATCGGGCAGAGATGGAGAAGCTGCTTCTGCTTCTGAATCTGGGTCTGATTCTGATGATGATGATGAGACTGGACCACCAGGGTTTGTCTCCGGTATCCCTGAAGGGATGATTCGTCAAGGATCAAAATTGATTATGGATCCAGCATTGAAGTTAAAAAGAAAAGCCGTTGATCAGGATCCTGATTTTGTTCTTGTCAAAGAAGATGAGGATGAAAATGAAGAGGAGGAGGTGCTTATTACTCGACCTCGCAAGCTGCTCAGACAAACAGCTTCAACCTCTGCAGCTCATCTACAATCAAGTTCTACGCCCTCAGAGGCTGAAATGATTGCTGCTTTGGTTCGCCCGTCTTCGCACCCAACCACCAAGTCTAGCAGGGTTGCCGCACGTCTTTTGACAGATGTTGCTACTGAGATAGCAAAGAAAATGCAACCGCCTGCTCCGACACCTCCATCAACCACAGCTGCTATTCCTTTAACCTCACCAAAGACTGATACTGAACGCATTATGAGCTTAGAGTCTAAGGTTCAAGAGTTGCAACTTGTTGCTAACACCTTTGCCACACAGATTCTGCAACTGTCAGACAATGTCACTGCTCAGAATGATGCTTACTCACTACTACTCAAGACCAACACTACACTGGTAGATGATGTAGCTGAGAAGCAAAGACAAATTGACCGCTTGTCTCGACGGATTACTTTCCTCGAACAGAACCAGCCAACTCAGGGGGAGAGGGCTGCTTATGAAGAAGTGTGTAAAGAGGATGAGCTGGCAAAGAAGAAGAAGGATGATGAAGACAATGATCCCTCAGCTGAAAAGGAAAGTGAGCTGGCTGGTCTTGTAATGACTGGTCAGCAGACTACACTTCAGGGGGAGTCTGCTGGAGCTAGTGGTAGTGGAAGTGGTGATGCTGTTGGTGCTGGTGCTGATAAGGAAAGAGCTAAAGAAGGTGACACTTGTATTAATATAGACTGATTGTAATTATTAATACATTGTAACTTTGAATTATTTTGTAATATAATTCTGTAATTAAGATGTTTGAACTTGAATGTATAAAAACATTAATGTTTAAATGTTATAATTATGAATGTTTGTATATTATAAGTCTTTTGTAATTCTAGATTGACTATGATCGATAAAAGAGTTATAAGATCATATGATATATGATGTTCGTATATTATAAGACTTATTCAACTTTTAGATTGATTATGATAATCGATGAAAGATTTGAATAAGTGTATATATAATATATGTTAAATACACAAGGGGATTAATAAGAAAATTCTTAGATTGATTCAGGGAAATCAATAAAAGGATTTATGATATTAATATATGATTGTGTATACTTCTATAGGTCTAGAAATGTTGGACTTATCTGATTCTGAAGGCGATATGCCAGAAGAAATTGATGAGGACATTGACTATGACTTGGAAGAAGGAGAGTTTGTGCCTCCTGAAGATTGGACTTTCAGTATTGATGAGGGGATAGAGGATGATGTAGATCTCGATGCAGACATCGATGAACATATCGTGAGTCCATCTACAACTAAAGTGGTCATCCAGGAAGAAGATGGAGAAAGGGTTGTCGATTTAGATGAAAATCTAGTTGAATCAACCAGTTCTGAATCAGAAGATGAACTTCCTGAAAGACTCAGAAACAATTCCATGTTTAGACCTCTAAAGAGGAGAAAGCAGAAGATTGGAATGTCTGAGATAGATATCACTGGAAAGAAAGTACCAAGGAAGGGGATCATCGGCTGGTATTTTGACTCTGACTTGAAACTTTTCGCTATCAAAAGGTTTGATGGAGTTCAATATTTTGACAAAAAG
The DNA here is from genome assembly GCA_963921325.1 of Logfia minima. Lineage (NCBI taxonomy): Eukaryota > Viridiplantae > Streptophyta > Magnoliopsida > Asterales > Asteraceae > Logfia > Logfia minima. The sequence goes on along the minus strand of OY992774.1, from coordinate 14,546,141 downwards.
CTTAAAGTATTCAGTTCGCTTCCTAGATTTGAAATCCGAGACTTGGCTCGCTTAGATCTGAAAAACCCCAGTAATGATCCATTTGCAAGATATGTTGAAAGAATCATTCGGACTGAGGGTAGATCAATGAAGTTTGAGAAGATTAAGCCAAGAGTCGGAAAGACGATCAAATTAAAGGAACGAAGTCAGAGAACTGGCCGAAGATTAAGGAAGAAAACTTATCCAGCTGTCAAGTGCATACAGCAGATACCACTAAAACCTATGCCACAGAATATTCTGGGAAATCTTCTGAATTGGCACGTGGATTCTGAGACTGGTGAAGTTGTCATGGTTGAAGCTGATGATGAAGTTGAAGGAGGAGAAAGAGTAATTCTGACAGTCTATGACCATCGACACCTGATGAATCTGTCGAAGAAGGACCTATTGAAGTTAAACGAAATTAGGATCCTGACGACTGAAGCATGGGGTGATCTTGCAAGAGATTATCAATTAATGGTGAAGACTTGTGTTAAAATGAAGATTCATATGGGCAGTAGAATTTACAAGTGAAGACCAAGGACAAAGTTGAAGATAACGACGCTAGAGCTATTGTCAAGGGGGAGTCTGTTGGGACATATTATTGTGACAACAGATCTAGCTTGTAATAGGACTAGTGTATTTATTGTCAAACTTGTATAAATTGGTTTAGACTCGTAAATATATGATATTAACTTGTTATTATTATTTGTTAAATGTTATTGAACAAGTATCGATTTCAAGTTAAAGTCAAAATTCGCGAATTGAGAAGTCAACTCGCAGGTTTGACCTGCGAGTTGAGATCTCATCTCGCAACCATCTGGACTCGCAGCTCTCAGCTGCGAGTTGAGATCTGGGCTCGCTGATATCTGGACTCGCAGGTCTTACCTGCGAGTTGAGATCTGGGCTCGCAATCATCTGGACTCGCAGGCCCATGGGCTGCGAGTTGAGTCAACTCGCAAAGCCCATGGCCTGCGAGTTGAACCAGATATAAATATTTTAATGCTGCTCATTATTAAAGACTCTAGAAATCCGTGCCAAAAATACACACACCAAATATTTTAAGTATTTTCTCTCCTCGAAATCTGTGCAGATATAAAAGCATTTATTGAATAAGCTCGGTTTTGACTGTTTAACACTAGTTAATATCAAAACGAAGCTTGTTAATTAATTGCAAAGTTATATAAGCAATAAACCTTAAGTATTGAGGGATTCCGCACCTCAATACCTAAAAGATAATCCGTTATCGAACCAAGATCTAGCGACCTTACACTACATCTCCACAATCTGAAACTAGTAAGCCCGAGCCAGTTAGGGCTAATACAAGTGAGTCTGAAACAAGTAAGACTCAAAAGGTTGAGAAGTTAAGCCTATTAAGACTGAGATTAACCAAACTGAGTTAATTAAGTCTGAGAATGTTGTTAAGCCTAAGCTAGGAAAGTTTCTTTCTATGCTTCCTTGTATTATAGAAGAGAAAATTGAAATTGAGGACATAACTGATGAGGAATTCAAACCAATTAAGAAAATTGTGAAGCCTGAAAATTATATAATCACTACTGAAAGAAATGAATAGACTATGTCAAAATGAAAAGGTAAAGCTACGGCTGAACCTCAAAAGAAGATTGTTTCTAAAACGAGTATTCTAAATAAATCTGCTAAAAATACTTCTAAAGAATCACCTGTTGAACGCTCACGTAAATGTGATTGTTCTCCACATGCTTCTTTTGGTCGGTCTCATCGTTTCATTCCTCAATCTCAATCTACTGTTGAGCATCGATCTTGCTGTACTGCAAGAAGCAAGGTCATTTGATAAATGATTGTGCTGTGCTTGCTAAGAAACAGTTTGGGAAACAAGTTTCGCGAGTCTCTAAATTCAAAAATCTTTCAAAGAAATCTGTTTCAATGAAAGGCTCAAAGACTCCTGTCCCAGCTGTCAAAATCAACAAACTTGAGCAAAATAACTTGCCAAAATTAAAGCTCAAAGTTGTTGATACGCAAGCATCCAAACCAAAACAGGTTTGGAAGATTAAAGAATCTTGCAAAGATTCTACATCTGACAATAACTCATCAGTCAAACATTCTAAAATGTTTGAAAATAAAATTTTGACTGATGTGGTCGTTGTTGATGATGTCACTCAAATTGAAGGTTTGGACTATGATGAAGTGTTTGCCCCGGTTGCTCGTTTGGAATCGATCCGCATTTTCCTGGCATATGCTTCCTTCAAAGGTTTTCGGGTATATCAGCTTGACGTAAAGAGTGCATTCTTATATGGTCAAGTGGTTGAAGAGATCTACGTCAAACAGCCGTCTGGTTTTGAAGACTCTGTCCATCTGAACTACGTATGCAAGCTGGACAAGGCGTTGTATGGTCTTCATCAAGCTCCTAGAGCTTGGTATGAGAGACTTGCAACTCATCTGCTGAAGAATGGTTTCGTACGAGGAACGATCGACAGTACCCTCTTCATCAAGCATGACGGGGATGATCTTTTATTAGTGCAGGTATATGTGGATGACATCATCTTTGGTTCTACCAAGGATGATATGTGTCGTGACTTCGAGAGGATCATGAAGTCAGAATTTGAGATGAGTGTTATGGTATTCTAATGAGAAGATCTTTGCGCTTACTGCTTACTCGGACTCGGATTATCGTGGTTGCATTATGGATAAGAAGTCCACATCTGGTGGCTGTCAATTTCTTGGACCTAAGCTTGTATCATGGCAGTGTAAAAAGCAAACGACTGTCTCTACCTCAACCGCAGAGGCTGAATACATTGCTACTGCTAGTTGCTGCTCCCAGGTTCTTTGGATACAACATCAGTTGCGCGATTAGGTTTACTCTTAACTATGACTCCTATTCATATAGATAATACTGCTGGTATATTTATTACACGTAATCCTGTCCAACATTCTAAGACCAAACACATAGAAATTAGGTTTCATTTCATTCGTGACTGCTATGAAAAGCACCTAATTGATCTGGTCCAAATCGATACACTTAAGCAGAATGCGTACCTGTTCACCAAAGCCTTCTCCCGTGCTCGTTTCGATGAGCTAGTCAACATGATAGGGTTACGTTTCTTTCAAATTCAAAAGTAATATTTGTGACCTTATTATGTATGTTCTTATGCTTATATGTTAAAAAAAAAAAAAAGAGAAAAGAAGAAAAGAAAAGGTAAGTAACGCAATAGCCATTCTTTGTGTTTTATAACATTAAAGAAATGCATCGTTGCAACATTTGCAAAAGACGTTTAGTTGTGTCTGTAAACAACTAGGGATATGATCGTACATTAGGAGACATTCCTCAACCGACAATCTTAAGTTTTATCCTCGATATATCAGTAGGTTTATCTTGTATATGTTATACATGTCCTTACAAACACTTGTATCATTGCACGATGTATTGGTAGGCATTTTCATACTACTCTTTGAGCAACTAAGAAATCTTTTAATCTGTGATTATTCTTTTGTGATGACCAACATATGATGTATGACAATGTGTCTTAATTCCTATGTATCCGCTTGCCATGCTTCTATTAACCTGAGCTTGTATATGACAACATTTGGGGATTTATGCTGTCTATTTCCTTTGTTGTACGTCCGTACAGACCTGGTTCCAATCAGCATACATTCAAACACTAAGCAAACAAAAGTCAAAGTACTTTAAAATTCTTATAAAATCAAAGACACCTAACAAGGTCGCCAAACGGTTTGACCAAGTCTGGTTTTGCTTACACCTGAATCAAGTTTAAGTCGCTTTGTTGTACTTAAGTACAGACCTGTCACCGCTGGCTTGATTCTTAAAAATGTTGAATTCAAATATTTTCTCTAACCAATCGAAGTTTTGGGCATGTCTTGATACTAGGAGTATATCTGTGTGGGATTCACGGAGACATACTCACTCTCACAATAACTGCTAAAGCTTGAAGTTGAGTGTGTTACATGTTTAAGTGGCCAAACAATACCGATAATCGTCTTGTTACAGATTGCTTCTCAGGCTTGTTAATTTTGCTTGATAAGTTTAAATTTGGACAACTATACTGATAATCGAATTAAAATTTGCATTGTCTTGCGAGTCTGTCTTTCTAATATGATCCCTAAATAGACACCTCTCAAAACGTTCTTTTATTTTTATAATTATATATCTGTTTCTTTTAAATTTCTTTTCTAAGTGTCACAAATTAAAAATTCAAATTTAACCCTTGATTGACTTCTACAACACAAGGCTTGTGTCGCATATTTGTGTTGCCCAACCAGCGACACAACGCTTGTGTCGCACCCTATGTCGCTGCCTTGTGTCCCGGGTATAAATACCCTCGTGTCGCTGTAATTAGTTTTTAATTACCAGCGACACAAAATTCAAAACCTGCGACACAACTGGAACCTCAGCGACACAACAGCCCGACGTAATTTTTCGACTTTTCTGTGCTATTCTGTGGATTTCTGCTGGTTTCATCGCTTGTTTAGTGTTCACCTTACTCATACGCGTTGATAGGTACCGATTTTATCACTTATTACTTCGTATTTATCTCGCCATTTGCATTTATAGTTTCGGATATATAGGGTTTTATATATTTGCAAAATTAAATGCCTTAAAATGTTTATATCCGTGAAATACTTGTTGAATATTGCTCCTGTTATGCAAATGAATGTTCGGAACCGATTAAAAACTAAAAAACCCAAAAAATTGTTCATCTGCAAATCTGGGTTTCATCGTATTCTGTAGGATCGAAAAGGACAGACCTTTAACAATGAATCAATAAGACAAAAGCTTAAGCGCGGAAATCAAAAGCTTAATCAAAGTACGTTTAAAGAACAAATTCAACACAAGTAATCACAATAATATATTTATCAAACAAACCAGTTGTGAATTACAGAACAATGCTCAGAGAGAATAATACAAGCTGCTAAATTCGTATGTCAACAACAGCAACAACAAAACCGAAACCCTAATTAGGTATTTATACTATCACCTAATCAGCTAGGCGATATTGATGATATCGCCTAGGCGATATTTCCAATATCGCTATAGCAATATTGTCAATGTCGCTGGATACATCAGAATTTGACTAACTAATTACAATTCAAACTCTAGACCAAGTGACAGACACACTAAATGTACCAACAAACTCCCCCATGTCTGCAGCTTGGTCTTCAAAAATAATCTTCAGTTAAGTCTTCAATCAAACTCCTCTATGTCTTCAATAATTAGACACTCCCCCATTGAGATATCATGGTCTTCAGAATTTTGATGTCTAGAGTCATGTGACTAACACACTTTTTCATACAATAAGATCTTCAAACTATATGATCATCTCTCAATCTTTAGCAGCTTCTCCAATAGAATTTATCTTCACAGTCTTTGGAGAATAACCAACATCTTTTATATCTTCAATATTTGACTTTAACAAGATATGTGATATTGAATAAAACAACATAGAAATAAAATATTTTTGTAATTTTTCTTTATAATTTGAAAGTAAAGAATACCAAAAAGATTGTAATATGTCTGCTTAAGGATCATATCAGGATAACATGCAGTTATTAGGAAATAGCAAGAGTTATTTCGATTATCAGTATATTTGTCCAAATTTAAATTCACTTAGCATATTTAAATCACCGGGTATAAATATTAGTTCAAGACGATTATTGGTATGTTTGTCCATATAAACATCTAGCAATCAGAATTTACAAGTGCATTTTGAATTTATTATTCATGATTACCAGAGAAGCTTCCCTTTTGATATACTCTTATGATCAGGATACATGCATAACATCCATGTAATGAGTGTGATTATTGTATTCCATCTTTAAAGTCAAATCATGAATAAATGTTCAAGTACATTTGTATTCAATTAAAGAATAAATTTGACTATGGTTAGAGACAAACAAATCTAAAATCAAACTAGAGGTGACAGGTCTGTACTTTCGTACAACAGAGCGACATAGTTTGACTAGAGACCTTGATAACGGTATTCTTGTATCTTGGTCTAGTTTGCTCTATGTTAAGATATACTGACTGAAACTAAGTTAACATATTTCTGGATGTAGCAAAAGAAACACTCAGTATATCTCCCAGATGAATTCTTTAGGATACTCAATGACATGTGTTATGGTAGTATCTATCACATAAGAATTAAGACTTATTGTCATACATCAGAAGAAAGTGTTCACATGATAATTTTGATACTTAAGTTTATTTTGTGCACTTAAAACCTTTATGTTAGATGTCTACCAATACATCATATGATGAAGCTAATATTTAGAGAAGGCAGTTCAAGTATGCTAGATAAATCTACTGACACATCAAACATATACCTTAAAATTTCCATTTTTGTGTACATGTCACCTAATGAACTATCATATCCCAAGGTATTTACAAACACAAACCAAAATGTTTTCCAGAATTAAGAATCTTCCAGAATTAAGAATCTTGCTGTTCAAATTTCTGATCGAAATCATCAGAATTTTTAATGTTTTAAAATTACTCCCCCTGAACAGCAAATTCTTTTCTCAATTTTAATTCAAAGGTTATCCCCTAAAAATTAAACTAATTTTAAATATATATATATAAAAGTTTAAATATATATATAAAATTTCTTTAATTTAATAAATTTCGCAACGTTACATTTCTTTGATACTAAAAAGTATAAAGAGTGGTTGTTGCAGTACTAATAAAAGTTTCAAAATCACATATCAAGTCAAATCAAATGCTTTTAACCACGTTATGCCGTCTGGAAGCTTTGAGAATCTCATCCAGTCAATCACAATGCACCACACCTAACTTCCATAATACGCATCCTTGCAGTCAAGAAAAATATAATCTATCAAAGAGCTGACTGCAACACCACAAACAATGAAACATTAGATTTTATGGGACACCCAAGCCTTGATAGTCTTGGGGTGTCCATTAGCGTCCATAATCATTACATCAACGAGTTTATGATATTTTAACATGTCACTTGATTTCATTGATGTATTGTTTGTGGATTTTTGTTTCCAAACCTGCTTAACATTGAATGAAGATGGTTGCTGATTAACTGCATCAACCTTTCTAACCAGCGGTTGAGAAGGTATAATGTTATTAACCTTTGAAATTTTAACATTACGAGATGACTCATGTTGTTTTGATCTCTGAAGGTTTCTATATTTAGGATGACGTGGATCATTTCGTGATGCCCATTTTCTAGCAAGCACCGGACACTGATTAATAAAATGACCCTGCTTCTTACAATAGAAACATGATCTTCTCTCTCGGAAAGTTTGGTCATCACTCGACAGTGGTTTCGGTGAAGGAGGTGACTTACGGGGCTTGTTTTTAGGTACATTTACAGCACATGAACACTTATGTGAACATGAAGGAGTAAATGTATTTGTAGTTGAAGAAATCTTTTTAGAAAATATTTGACCTCTACCTTCGGTAGTAAGTATTAAATTTTCTGGTTTGTTGTTATTCTTCTTAACTTTCTTTGTAACCTCGTGAGTTACATCCTCCACTTCCACCACCTTTTCAACATTTGTTGAAGGCACAAACAAAATAGGTTCAAATTTAGGCTTAATAAGCTCAGCCTTCTTTTTATTTGAACTCGGGACTTTAAGCAACTCAGGTCGCTTGACATCAACAGCCTTAACAAGCTTAGACTGTGTAACCTCTACAACTTTAACAGTAATTGGTTTCACAACAGGGTTTGTATCCTTCTTGAGAACCATAGGGACATAATCTTTTATTTCATCCTGTGAGAGACTTGGCTGATTCAAGTTTGAGGGAGGAGGTTGGTTGTGATAACCAATGCCTGCCTTACTATTTGTATCAGTCCTTTGACTTTGCAGGATGTCGGAAAAGACCATAGTAGATGTTGAAATGTTTGCAAGTCTTCGTTTTAAATCAATATTATCAGCTTGAGTATTAGCAAGATCCTTTTTAAGATGAGCAATCAGTTTTAAATAGCTATCAATCTCATCTTGTTTGTTGTAGATCATAGCTTTCAACTCTTTCTTTTCTTCGATAAGTGTCTTTTGATTTATTTCAAAAACTTTTTCATTATCTTTTAACACTCTGTTCGCTTGAATAAGACTTGTTAGATCTGTATTCAAACGATCATTATCTACTATGTACCTGTTGATTTTACCAGTTAGTTTGATACAAGAATTACAAATAAAAGAATCACAGTCTACCTCATTTTGGACATCTGCCATAAGAGCTAAGTTATCCGTAGCAGAAAAATCATATGGTTCATCGTCCATCAGTAGAGCAGCCTTGGCGACCTCAGTTTCTTTCTTGTAAGGAGAAGATTTAGTAAATCCAGTAGACGGTTGTCTACTCTTCTCACATTCACGAGCAAAATGTCCCAGATTTTGACACTTATTACATCTGATCTTGGACTTATCGAAACCCATGCTCGTTTGATCAGTGACGTCTTCAAGAGATTTCTTTCCTGTTTTCTTCAAATAGGTCTTCGTTCTTCTGGTAAGCATAGCCATGTTCCAACGAAGGTCCACTCTCTCTAGCTCATCAGGATCAACTTGAGCAAAGTCTTCATCGGTAAGATCTACCGAGCTAATCCTCTTCGATAAAAACTCATCATATGATGATAAAAACGCATTCAAGATTACTGCATGCTCATTGTGTGATGCAGTAGCAGAAGAGGATGGTTGGGTTGAAAAAGAAGAAAATGTTCCTGGTTTAGATTCAGAAGTAGACGGCCCAGATAGAAGAGCTGTACTTTCATATCCAAAACTACTATTATCAGGAAGCAAAGAGCTAGATTTTGTGCGTTTCTTTTGGATATCCAAAGCACATGTTTCTAATTTTCCAATAAGTTGATCCAAAGACATTGCCAATACGTCTGGATCACTTTCCATCATTAATACTCGAGTTTCCCAAGAAGGAGGTAGAGCATTTAGCAGTTTCTTGTTGACCTCCATAGAGCTAAATTTGTGTCCACCCTCAGTCAGCTCATTCACAAGACGTGAATATCTACAAAACAAGTCCTTAACCATCTCGTTCTTCTGAATATCAAACAGATCATACTGTTTCTTTACAATTTCCAGCTTAATTTGCTTGTATTCAGTGGTACCTCCACATCTTTCAGCTATACCATTCCACAGATCATAAGCTTTATCATGGTGTTTGAACATATTCATAGCATCGGCAGGTAAAGACATGGTTATAGCAGAGTGAGCCTTTCGTTCACATTCCCATGCCTTACGTTCCTCAGCAGTCATTGAACGAATGGTTTTTGGAGGAGGTATACCCACATGTTCTCCACCTGCAACCGGTCTAACGTATCGTTCAAGTAAAGGTATCTCCATTTCAGGGTCGGTAAACGCAACGAATGATAAGAATCTCCCACGCCATTCAGAATACTCCATTCCCGGAGCAAAGAATGGAGGTTTGTTTGCAGAACCAACCTCGGCATTGTGTTTCAACATTGCATTAACAGCTTGTAATGTAGTCATTTTAATAACGATTAAAATATTTGACTTTTGATTGAAAATTTCAAATTTTTCCGAACGAATTTTTCCCTCCAAAAATTTCAAATTTTTTGCTCGAGTAAAATGAAAATTTTCTCAAACTAGAATTAGGCAACGGGAAGCTCAAATACAAATTTTGATAATTGCCGAATAGGCAATGTCGCAGAAAAACCCTAATGGCGATATTGATGGTAATATCGCTATCAATATCGCTAAAACGACTGTAAACCTTAAAAAAAATATTTTTTACGAATCAAACAAAAATAAGTTTTAAAACTGACGAACACAGCACCAGATATCACTAAAAATACAGAATAAAATGCTTTTAAGACTGATAAACGATTTGTTTATCGTAAAACTCGTTTAAAAGATTTTAACACGTACGAATATTGATTCAATAAACCACTAATCCAATGATTATTGGCTCTGATACCAATTGTAGGATCGAAAAGGACAGACCTTTAACAATGAATCAATAAGACAAAAGCTTAAGCGCGGAAATCAAAAGCTTAATCAAAGTACGTTTAAAGAACAAATTCAACACAAGTAATCACAATAATATATTTATCAAACAAACCAGTTGTGAATTACAGAACAATGCTCAGAGAGAATAACACAAGCTGCTAAATTCGTATGTCAACAACAGCAACAACAAAACCGAAACCCTAATTAGGTATTTATATTATCACCTAATCAGCTAGGCGATATTGATGATATCGCCTAGGCGATATTTCCAATATCGCTATAGCAATATTGTCAATGTCGCTGGATACATCAGAATTTGACTAACTAATTACAATTCAAACTCTAGACCAAGTGACAGACACACTAAATGTACCAACATATTCCTCATTGCGACACAAGCTGCGACACAACAACTTTGTCGCAGGTTCTGTTCAATGTTATGTCGTTGTCTTATGTCGCTGATCTGTTGTGCGACACAACCCTTGTGTCGCTGGAAATCATTAAATTGATTTATTTGCAAAACTGCGATAGAACTCGTTATGTCGCTGTGTTATCTTGCGACACAATTCTTGTGTCGCAGTACATTTTTATTTAAAAAATGTCAATCTTTAAAAGGTGTTTATGTCTAATGGCTTGCAAGTTTATTGTGTTTTTACAGATATGGCTAACGTAAATGCTTTTCTCTAGGAACCGAGACATAATGTCACGGCTTTCCTCGATGAATGAAAAAGAATCGGCGGCGCCGTATCGCCCGATGATCGCGTTTCTTCGCCGATCAAGAGTATATACTGCGATCACAGCCACCACCACCATCTATCGTGATCACGTCTCTGACTTCTGGGCTAATGCCAGTGTTAACTCGGATCTCGAGTTTACTCGGATTATCTCTCGGGTTCAAGATTGCGAGATTATACTTTCTGAGCAGATCATTCGGGATTTCTTTCAGTTTCCTGATGACTCTGAGATGCCGGTGGCTTATGCCCATGCTTTTATTGCCGGGGGTATGGCTCGCCTCGGCTATCCGACTATTCCTCGTGATCAATATCGCAAGGCCTATCTCACTAAGGTCTGGCGTTACTTGATGCATGTTATGATTGTTTGCCTCTCCGGCAGGAAGGCAGGTTTTGATGGAATGAGTTTGTCTACCGCATCCGCCATGCTTGCTTTGGTCTACAACAAACCCTATAACTTCTCGGGTTATATTTTTCGGATTTTGGTAGACAACGCGCAGGCAGGGGAGGGACAGTGGGCTTTGTACCCCCGCTTTGTCCAATTACTGATAAATCATTTGCTCCCGGGATTACCGGTGAACCCGCAACACCAATTTTGTCCGACACCGATGAATACACGGATCTTCGTGGTTTCCGGTCAGTATGCTCGGGGCGCACCGGTCTCGCCTGATGTGCCACTATTTGGCCATATGGTGAATGAGGCCTATGTGCCTCCGGAGGGTGATGAATTTGACGATCCGGCTCCTATTCACAGGCCACTTTCCCCTCCGCGACAGGCTCCGGTTCAAGAACCGCCTGTCCAACCACCAGTTTAGCAACAACCTCCTCACACTGATCCTTCCGATGATGTATTTATTGATATTGAGGATTATGTGCCTTCTCCTCCTCGGTCGACGGGCAAACGGCCCGGTGAGGATGTGACTTTCATTGTCTCTGAGGACCTGCCTACTACTAGTCGTCCTCGTACGTCTTCATCTGTAGGGCCTTCAGAGTTGCAGACTCCAATGCAACCTCATCCGGATATTCTCAAGCAATTACTGGAACGGATCGAGGCAATGCAAAAGACTGTGGACGATCAAGGTTCTATCATTCAGTCTCAAGCTGCACTGATTGAGAGTCAAACCTCCCGGATTACTGATTTAGAGGTTAAGTTTAGGGAGTTTGAGACCCGGTCACTTGGTCCGGGGGAGTCTGTTCCCTCTGGTCCATCAATAGAACCAAGTGGACCGGGGTCTGAGTCTGAGAATGAAGATGTAAATATTGAACATACTAATGAAATGCCCACTTTATAGTACTTCCCTGTGCATCACACACTAGGCCAGCCGAGACCATTGGCTGTTGATTACTCATGTGCAGATCTCTCTTTCATTCAACGTATGATAAATGAAGTAAACTCTGATTCTGAGAATGAAGATGTTGAGGAAAACGATGATGTCAAGTTTGAAGAGGAAGGACTAAATGATGATGAATTTTATGATGATGCTCCGATTATTGAGACTGATTCTTCTGGAGATGAAACTGAAGAAGAAACTGAAAAGGCATCTGAGGCACAAGATGAAGGAACGTCAGAGACTCAAGCTCCAGAAAATGAAACTACTGAGACAAGAGCTGAGAAACTTGCAAAATGGTGGCCGCATGGAAAAGATGGAAAGCAAGTGCCGGTTACCTGCAAATCGTACAAAGTCAGTGGAGCATATACTGGATTGATAAAGAGTTGGAAAATATCAAATGGTGTGTTAATGATCAAGAGATTAGATGGAATTCAATATGTCAAGAGATCGTTCACCAAGCTGAGCACTTTGCCAAAAGGAGAAGTTAATCGTCTTGCTCAGCTCACTTTGATTAATCCTTCGAAAGACGATCGTGCCAATTTTATTCAGACTACTCTACAAAGAGAAATCCGTACTAAGAGGTACAATTTTATCAAACCGACGTTGGGAACCAGAATCATCTATAAGAAACGGTTGGATCCAGTCACCAATTAGCCATTGATCAAAATGCGTTATCCTCCGGCTGATTGTTTGAAGAAGATTCCTCTAAAAGCAGTTCCCCTGGACTCTCTAAGAAGATTTCATTACTGGGAACTGGATGCTCATACCGGTGAGGCAGTTCTGATATTTGTGCCTGAGACAGAGCAACCAGAGAAGAGCTCATTGTATAATTTGAAGAAAACTCAATTTCGAGTATTTGATCCAATGAGCTTAATAAATTTCTCAGATAAAGATTTGAGAAAGCTGTTTGACAATCCAATTCGCTTTATCAGAGAAATGTTGTGAATAAGAAGATCGCATTTCAATTTCAAAAGATTGTCAATGTTTGTGTAACACATGGAATACACGCTGGCGGTGTATTTCCAACAGGCTGGGTTTGAATGAAGATTTTGAAGACCAAGCTGAAGACACGGGGGAGTTTGTTGATACATCTTAGTGTGTTTGTCTGTTGGTCGAGTCTGTAATGTGTTAGTAAATGTAATTGACTTAGTTAAATTTACATTTTCTGTGTTATGCGACACAAGGCTTGTGTCGCATTAGTTGTAGTTGCGACATAGTGCTTATGCCGCAATAGTGATCTCTGCGACACAAGGCCTGTGTCGCATAAGTCGGCCAGATTAGTATAAATAGGTCTAATTACTTTGTAATTGACAGAGACTTTTTGGATATTAATTCTCCGCGATTTTAAGCTGTATTCTTGACTGAGAATTTAGTAATACAAATATAAAGTGGTTGTTTGATTTTTCTTGTTTGATTTAGCTTTATATTTGTGATTAATTTGCTCTTACGAATGCCGCACGTGAGATAAGTGACGATTTGATTAAAAGATTTGAGTATTGGGATCTCTACACACTATAATTTGCTTTGAATACTTGAAATCTAGACCGCTTCATTATATGATGTACTGGTAGACATATTCTGCTATGATTTTTGAGCATATAATAAGTAATAATGCTCCTGTGTGTTATCTAATGTGATATGATATATGATGTATGACATAAGTCTTAATTGTTGAATAATAGTCTAACCATACACTGTTATCAAAAATCTATTTATATCTGTTAAGACAAATAGTAAGAATTATGGCTCTTAGCAAAACTACTAGTGACTTTGTTCTACTAAGTACAGACCTGACACTTTTAGTTTTGTCAATGGTCTCAAACTTATTTTTATTATACTAAGGGATCTTCTGTTGTACTAAGTACAGACCTAGAACCACTAGTAACTTCAAAATAGATTTGATGTTTGTCAAAAATTTAAAAAATATATATATAACTCAAGGGTATGTTATATGCTTCGAAAAGAACATCATTTAGTAACCTCTACCTTGAATTTGAAAGATACAGTGTTATGTGTTCTACTTGATTTCTCAGTATGGCGTATTTTGGATCACATTAGGTAACATACATACCAATAATAAAGGTTTGCTTGGAAATCAGTGTAGACTCTGTTTATGTGGATCATAATATCAGTAATCGTCTTGAACTGTCTATGAACTTTGAATGTTTCACTTTGCTGAATCATTCATTCTCCATAATTATACAAATATGATTAACGAACTTGTTATATTTTGTGGAGCAAGGTAACCAAGTTATACTTTCATAAATATAAGTAAATAAAATGGTTAAGCTGTATGTTTTGTGTATCTTATTGCTATCACTCTTCTTAATAAATAATAACGTACGACGTATTCTCTCTAATATGATCCTTAAGCAGATAAATTCTGCAAGTCAATAATATGTATTGTTTATTCTATTTGTTTTATTAATAAAATGGTACTTGATACCACTATTTTCTTTGTTAATTCGTTTGTACTTTTTCTGTTATAGTTTCATTCTCTTGTTATAGTTTTGACTCTTTGGAATATAGTTAAATTACCTTTATCATTCCATGTTGATTCAATTTGACAAAACCGCAATGGGTTTTCTTTACAGCTTAAGAACTATTGATTACTAATCTAATGTTGATGCATCTTAGAGTGTCTGTCAGTTGGTCAAGTCTGTACTGTGTTTGTAAATGTAATAGACTTAGTGAAAATTACATTTTCTGTATTCTGCGACACAAGGCTTGTGTCGCATGAGTTGTAGTTGCGACACAGTGTTTGTGTCGCAATAGTGATCTTTGCGACACAAGGCTTGTGTCGCAAAACGGCCAGTTTGTTTAGTATAAATATCAAAGTTAGAGATATTTAGGGTAAGACTTTCGCACACACATTATTCTCTGTATTTTGGCTGCTACATTGATAGAGAGAGAATATTTGGGTATTGGGAATATAAAGTATTATTTATTGCATTTGTTCCACTTTGTTTTTGCTTTATATTCTTGTGATTGTCTCCTCCATGCGATTTGATTAAAAGATTCAAGATTGGGATCAACAATTGGTATCAGAGCAACAATCTTTGATTATTGGTGGTATCAAATCATTTGGGTAAGTATTTAAATACTTATTTTGATTATTTAACATTTGTTTTGGTGTTAGATCTTCATTGTAGGTATTTTGGAGCTGAAGTTTTGGTGTTTTTGAACCTAAAAATCTCTGTTTGTATAAGATTTTTCGAGAAAAAACGTTTAGGTTTCAAAAATTTTCGTTTTTGAGGTTTTTCGCACTGACAGTGCCGTTTCTGCGACACAAGATTGCGACATAATATTGTGTCGCTATAGGGTTTCAGCGACCATAATCCAGCGACATAGTGTTGCGACATAAGGTTCTTGCGACCTTAATCCTGCGACATAGTACTTGTGTCGCTTCTAGTCCTCTTGCGACATAACTTCTGCGACACAACATTAGTGTCGCATTATTCAGTTTTCAGAATTTTTGAAAAGTCTCTCGAGCCCATTACCATGTCTGCTTCTACATCAACATCACTTCAACAGGTTGGGGCAATGTTAAAGCACAATAGTGAGGTGGGTTCTACGAACAAACCACCGATGTACACTACTGGTATGAACTATTTAGACTGGCGTCAATGGTTTGAAGCGTTTGTATCGTTCAACGATGCTGAGATGCTGATCTATTTAGAGGAACGATATGAACGCCCTGTTCGAACTGGTATATTTAATGGACCTATTCCTGAAAAGTCCATTAAATCAATGACTCCTGAAGAACGTAAGGCCTTCGATATTGAACGAAAAACATATTCTGCAATTACCATGGCTTTACCTCAACAAATATTGAGACAACTACGCCATCACAAGACCGCTTATGATCTATGAAAGGGGTTCGAAAAGAAATGTGGTGGTAGTGACCAGTACAAGCGAAACAAACTGGATCTCGTTAAGAAACAGTTTGAGGTCTTTGACAGGTTACCTACTGAGTCTCTGGAGGATATGTGTAATAGATACTCCCAGCTCGTAAGTGAATTAGTCGAGGGTGGTGTAAATCTTGACAAAACCGATGTAAACAAGAAGCTTTTGGGTTCCTTACCCAAGAAGTGGAATACTCGAGTGCTGCTGATGGAAAAAGACGAGGATATAATGGATATGGAGCTCGATGATCTGATCGGACAAATTGCTGCTGATCTCCTGGATATGCAGAAGAAGGAGACCAAGGCTACTGCACATATTCAGAATCCTATGTTATATGGTGTGGATGTTCCTGCTGCAGCAACTCAAGCTGCTGGGGCTGCATTCTTTTCTGGGGGTTCTGGTGCTCAAAATACATCTACTGGTTTTGGATATACTACCACCAACTCTTCTAGTGGGGGTGGTGCTTACTCCAACTTTAAAGGAGCATCTCTTGCAGTTGCTGAAGAACATGCAACTGTCTTCACAGTTTCTTGTCAGCTTATGATGACTTCCTATCCAACAAGAACAGCACCGTGAATATGACTGAAGAAGATTTCAGTCAAATTGATCAAGAAGAGCTTGAACGAATGGACTTGAAGTGGAGCATGGCTATGCTCACAAGACGCGTCAAGAATTTCTTAAAGAAGACTGGGAGGAAGAATGTCACTGATCCGGAAGAGAAGGGTCTGGGATTCAATAAGAGCAAGGTGAAATGCTACCAGTGTCACAACTATGGACACTTTGCTCGTGAATGTGACCGAAAGAAGAATTCACCTTCCGGTTTATCCAAGCCCTCTCAGTCCAATTCATCTGATAAGACCAAATCTGACGAAAAGGCGATGGTTTCCGCTGCGCTACTGCTTTCCAACAATGCTTGGGAATGGTCTGACCCAGATGAAGATGATTCAGAACGGGCACTGATGGCTGAAGTGCATGAGGTACATGATGAACCATTATCTTGTGTATCATGTGTTAAATTAACTAACCAGCTAAACAGGTATAGAGAGGATACCACACGCCTTAACACTGTCATCGAAAATTTAAATGAAACAAATAGTATGTTACGTGACAGTGATAAGGCTAGTGATCAAAAATTAAAAGCTGTTTTGGAAGAGAAAAAAGAACTAAAAGCTAAAATTTTTGAACAAGAAGATGAAATTGGTAGCTATGTTGATATGCTATCATCTGTTAAAAGGGAACTTGTTGAATCTCAAACTGAGGTTCTAAATTTAAAGAAAAAGCTTTCAAACTTTTCCACATCCTCTCTAGTCTTTGATGAAATCCTACAGGCACAGAGGACTGACACTAAGAGTAAGGCAGGACTTGGTTTTCATCAAGTCCCACCTCCTAAGGATTATTTACCTATGCCTGTTAGGGATAATGTCAATGATATGATGCCTATCTTTACTAAGATAGATGTTAAAACTGTCAAACCTACTGTGAGCATCAGTATAAGTAAGTCTGAGCTAGTTAAGGCTGAAAATGTCATCATTGCATGTGAACAACCTGAAACTAGTAGGCCCGAGCCAGTTAGGGCTAATACTAGTGAGTCTGAAACAAGTAAGACTCAAAAGGTTGAGAAAGTTAAACCTATTAAGGCCAAGATTCATCAGACTGAACTTATTAAATCTGAAAATATAGTTGAGCCTAAATTAGGAAAGACTCTTTCTGTGCTTCCTCGTATTATTGAAAAGGAAATTAAAATTGAGGATATAACTGATCAAGAGTATCGACCAGTTAAGAAAAATGTCAAGCCTGAAAATCATATAATTACTATCGAACAAAATGAACAGGCTATAACAAAAGGAAAAGGTAAAGCTATGGCTGAACCTCAAAAGAAGATTGTTTCTAAAACAACTATATTAAATAAATCTTCTAAAAACTCTTCTAAATCATCTCTTGCTGAATGCTCACGTAAATGTGACTGTTCAACACATGCTTCTTTTGGTCGAGCTCATCGGTTTATTCCTCAATCTCAATCAAGTGTTGAGCATCGATCCTGCTTCTACTGCAAGAAGCAAGGTCATTTGATAAATGTTTGTCCCGTGCTTGCGAAGAAACAGTTTGGGAAACAGGTTTCGCGAGTCTCAAAATTTAAGAATCCTTTAAAGAAGTCTATTTCAATGAAAGGCTCAAAGACTTCTGTCCCAGTTGTCAAAATCAACAAATTTGAGCAAAATACTTTGCAAAACTTGAAGCTCAAAGTTGTTGACTCGCAAGCATCCAAACCAAAGCCGGTTTGGAAGATTAAAGAATCTTGCAAAGATTCTACATCCAACAATACCTCATCAGTAAAACATTCTAAACTTTTTGAAAACAAAGTTTTGACTGATGTGGTCATTGTTGATGATGTTACTGGAGTACCCAAGACTATAAAGGCTTGGGTCTCCATTTCTAACTAATTTACCTTGTTTGTGGTGCCGCAGCAACCTGAATCTGTAAAGAATAGTAAATGGTATATCGACAGCGGTTGTTCTCGGCACATGACCGGTGATGTTTCCCTTTTATCTGAGGTTCATGCCTACAATGGAGGATATGTGGCCTTCGCTGGTGACAAAGGGGGAGTTATTTCTGGTCAGGGTACGCTTACTAATGGAATGGTAAGCTTTGAGAAGGTGAATTTTGTAGAACAATTGCAACACAATCTTCTCAGTGTCTCTCAAGTGTGCGATAAAAAGTACACTACTACATTCACAGACACCGAGTATTGCATATTGAAGCCGGGATTTGTTATCCCTGAAGAATGGGTGCTTCTGAGGGCACCTCGGGAGCGAGACACGTATATTCTTGACATGAGTACTGTGGAAACTACACAGCTCACATGTCTTCTATCTAAAGCTCCTGAGAAAGAATCGTTATTATGGCACAGGCGTATGGGACACTTGCACTTTCGCAGTATGAACTACCTGATCAAGAATGATCTAGTGCGAGGTGTCCCTAAGCAATCCTTTGGACTGAATGATCATTGCGTCCCTTGTCAGAAAGGAAAGCAACACAAGAAGTCTCACAGACCGAAGCTGGCCAATTCAACTGAGAAGCCCTTGGAGCTGCTTCACATGGATCTATTCGGGCCAGTCAGAAAGAAGAGTTTGGGAGGAGCTTCGTATTGCCTTGTTGTGACGGATGATTATTCGCGGTTTTCTTGGGTTTATTTTCTGAAGACCAAGGATGAAGTGCCTGAGATTCTCATCTATCTATTCGACAAACTGCAAAATCTTTGTGAGTTGAGAATCAAGAAGATAAGGAGTGATAACGGTACAAAGTTTAAGAACTCGATTATAGAACTGTATTGTTTGAGCAATGGTATTGAACACCAATTCAGTGCCGCAAGGACTCCACAGCAAAATGGGGTTGCAGAACGTAAGAATAGGACTTTGATTGAGGCTGCACGTACAATGCTATCTGACTCTAAGCTTCCAATCACATTTTGGGCTGAAGCTGTGAATATGGCCTGCTATGTTCTGAATCGGGTATTAATGGTTAAGAAGAAGAACAAGACATCCTATGAATTGTTCAACAACAGAAAGCCTAATCTACAGTTTCTTGAACCATTTGGCTGCCTATGCACCATTATGCACACCAAGGAACGAATTGCTAAGTTTGGTGAGAAATCCTGTGAAGGTGTTTTTCTAGGATTCTCTAATAACTCACCCAACAAACGTGTGTATAACTTAGTAACCAAGCGTGTGGAAGAACATTTTGAAGTCACCTTTTTCCATTACACTGACAACCCTCAGGGGAAGGGACCCGAATATTTGTTTGACTATCAAACACTGTTTGATTCTTTCAATATTCCTGAGGAAAATGAAGAAGAGGATATAGTGACACTACTTCATGGGCTGGACATCGCTTCTGAAACACCACCCATCTCTGTTCCTCCACCACCTACAGGAACACCAGCAACTGCTCCTGCTGCTACTTGTGAGACTCCACCTCCACTCGTCACTGAGAATGTTCCTGATCCTACAAATGATGAGGAACAAATGTTTGAGGATTCTGTTCAATCACCTGCATCTGACCTTGAAGATTTACCTGCACTTCAACTCGAACTTGAAGCTGATTCTACAAACCTTGATTCTATCATCGTTCCGGCTGCAATTCCGAGTTCTCGGATCAATGTGTCACAACCAGTTGATGCCATTCTTGGTGACTTAAACAAAGGTGTTTTAACGAGAAGACAGATTGCTGCTGCTGAACAATCTATGTTGACACCGTCTCCTGTTACCGTCACTGATCCTGTTTGTCTTGGTTCGGAAATTGAAGAATGCTTTCTCTCACAAGTAGAACCGAAGAAGACAGCTGATGTGTTAAAGGATCCATACTGGGTTGAAGCTATGCAGGAAGAGCTTCAACAATTCAACAAGCTGCAAGTATGGACTTTGGTGCCTTTACCCAAGGGTGTTCATCCTATTGGCACTCGTTGGGTATATCGTGTGAAGAAGGATGATCGGGGCGTGGTAATTCGCAACAAAGCACGTCTAGTGGTCCAGGGCTTCACTCAAATTGAAGGTTTGGACTATGATGAAGTATTTGCTCCGGTTGCTCGTTTGGAATCCATCCGCATTTTCCTGGCGTACGCTTCATTCAAAGGATTTCGGGTTTACCAGCTTGACGTTAAGAGTGCATTTCTGTATGGTCAAGTGGTTGAAGAGGTCTATGTCAAACAGCCGCCTGGATTTGAAGACTCTGTTCATCCGAACTACGTCTGCAAGCTGGACAAGGCATTGTATGGTCTTCATCAAGCTCCTAGAGCTTGGTATGAGCGGCTTGCGACTCATCTTCTGAAGAATGGTTTTGTACGAGGAACGATCGACAGTACTCTCTTCATCAAGCATGCAGGGGAGGACTTGTTATTAGTATAGGTTTATGTGGATGACATCATCTTTGGTTCCACCAAGGATGAACTGTGTTGCGACTTCGAGCGGATCATGAAGTCAGAATTTGAAATGAGTGCAATGGGGGAGCTGAACTTTTTCTTGGGCGTACAAGTCGAACAATCTGCTAAAGGGATTTACATTCATCAGTCCAAGTACGTCAATGATATGCTTACGCGGTATAACTTGACTGACTGTAAATCCTATGGGACGCCTTTAGAGCTGAATCATCACCTTGGTCCAGCGGAAGATGAGGAGGACTGTCCGGAAAAAGATTACCGATCTATGATTGGTTCTCTGATGTATCTCACTGCATCGCGTCCGGACATTGTCTTTGCAGTCTCTCTCTGTTCCAGGTATCAGGCTAAACCGAAGGTGTCTCACATGAAGGCAGTTACGCGAATCTTCGGTTATCTCAAATGTAGAACAACTCTTGGTCTCTGGTATTCTAATGAGAAAACCTTCGCGCTCACTGCTTACTCGGACTCGGATTATGGGGGATGCAATATAGATAAGAAGTCCACTTCTGGTGGATGTCAGTTTCTTGGACCTCGGCTCGTATCATGGCAGTGCAAAAAGCAAACAACTGTTTCTACCTCAACCGCAGAGGCTGAATACATTGCTGCTGCCAGTTGCTGCTCCCAGGTTCTTTGGATACAACACAAGTTGCGCGATTACGGTTTACTCTTAACTATGACTCCTATTCATATAGATAATACTGCAGCTATATGTATTACACGTAATCCTGTCCAACATTCTAAGACCAAACACATAGAAATTAGGTTTCATTTCATTCGTGATTGCTATGAAAAACACTTAATTGATCTGGTCCAAATAGATACCCTTAAGCAGAATGCCGACCTGTTCACCAAAGCCTTTTCCCGTGCTCGTTTCGATGAGCTAGTCAACATGATAGGGTTACGTTTCTTTCCCATTCAAAAGTAATATTTGTGACCTTAGTCTGTTATGTTCTTATTATTATAAAAAAAAAAAAAAATAATATATATATATATATATATAAAAAGGTAATGCAATAGCCATTCTTTGTGCTTACTAGCATTAAAGAAAAGCAACGTTGCAACATGTGCAAAAGAAGTTCAGTTGTGTCTGTAAACAACTAGGGAAATGATAGTACATTAGGAGACACTCCTCAAACGACAATCTTACATTTTATCCTCGATGTATCAGTAGGTTTATCTAGTATATGTTATACATGTCCTTACAAACAACTATATCATCGCACGATGTATTGGTAGGCATTTTCATACTCTTCTTTGAGCAACTAAGAAATCCTTTAATATGTGATTATTCTTTTGTGATGACCAACATATGACGTATGACAATGTGTCTTAATTCCTATGTATCAACTTGCCATACTTTTATTAACCTGAGCTTGTATCTGACAACATTTGGGGATTTATGCTGTCTATTTCCTTTGTTGTACGCTCGTACAGACCTGGTCTCAGTCAGTATACTTTCAAAAACCAAGCAAACAAAAGTGAAAGCACTTTAAAGTCTTATAAAATCAAAGATACCTCACAAGGTCGCCAAACGGTTTGACCAAGTCTGGTTTTGCTTAAACCTGAATCAAGTTAAGTCGCTTTGTTGTATGTATGTACAGACCTGTCACCGCTGGCTTGATTCTTAAAAATGTTGAATTCAAATGCTTTCTCTAACTAATCGATGTCTTGAGCATGTCTTGATACTAGGAGTATATCTATATGGGAGTCACGGAGACCTATTCACTCTCACAATAACTGCTACACTTGAAGTTGAGTGTGTTACATGTTTAAGTGGACAAACAATACTGATAATCGTCTTGTTCCAGATTGCTTCTAAGGCTTTTTAACTTTCTTGATAAACTTAAATTTGGACAACTATACTGATAATTGAATTAAAATTTGATATTGTCTTGCGAGTTTGTCTTTCTAATATGATCCCTACAATGATACTTCTCAAATCGTTCCTTTTTGTTTATTTATTTATTATTGTCACATCCCGATAAAATCGTTTCACGAGTAACAAGTGCGGAAGCTAGGGGGCGTGACGAGAACGATCAATAAGCGTATGATTATTGCAAACAATAATTAAGATGCCATAAATATTTTAAACAACACGGTTACAAGTTCGTCGTGCTTACAAAACAATAGGCGTTTAGCAAAAGAATATGATTAACAATTTAATCACAAATCATGGTTTGAATATTTATCAAAAGCAATGGCATCCTATTCATCGTGGTGAGCAATGGTCCCAAAAGTATGCATGCATGATTTTTACAGCGCTGCTAATTCCCTGAAAAACATAGTTAAAAGGATCAACAAAATTGTTGAGTGAAATTCACAGATTTAAGATTTCGTCAATCAAACCAAAAGTTTAGTAAACGTCTCACAAGTTGTTTGTGCCATCCATGACAAATAGTACGATGATATACAGTTTAAAACAATAAATAGCTGACTGTGATCCCCCGGAAGGTTAGCTAGACCTCTCGAGTTAAAGTGACGACACCTAGGCCTATAACCAAACCACGACTTTACATGTTTGTGCCTGGGACAATAAAATATACGCTCCTCGTCTCGACATACAGTCGGCAGTTAGCATGACTAACAAAAGTGGGAGGGATGTCATCCCAATAGTACTATTCGCATATTCGGTGGCTAGCGTCACCTAGCTAATGGTTACAGTTTGTACTCATGAGGACTTCTATGTACTACAACTAGTTTAACATAGGTTCGCACAAGGATTCGTTGTCAGGTTTTCAATCATCGCATGAAATCAGTTTGTATGTAAACAGTACATATGTTTTTCACCCCAAATTTAGAAAGCAGTAAAAAGCAGTAAAATAGGGGCTGTGAACTCACCTGGTGAGCTTATGTGAGTGCTAGCAAGTAATAAGAGTGTTTGCCCAAAAAGCCTCCTAGCGCCCTAAACGCATGAGGTCGTTTGTGTAAGTAGATAGCTAATCGCATATCTAGATTTTGTAATAGTAGGTGGCTACCCGCACACCTAGGTTGATATAAGTAGATAGCTACCCGCATATCTATGCTAGTTGTTCACTCAACCAGTATGTTGGAAATGTATTTCGTTTTTGAAAAGTGTACGACCCGTTGGTGATAGTTTTGTGTGTATACTTATATGTTTCTCGAAAACATAGTTACTTTGCTATTAAAGTGTACGTTATAGGTTTATACTTTCAAAACGTATATTGAACATGAACACGCACCTTTCAATTCATTCAATAGGTTTCGTTAACGCTTGTTCAAAACGTGAAGTTGAATAAGTCCCTTTATTCGTTTAAGGTAGAAAACCATTACTCAAATATTTTCGTGTTTAGTCCCTCTTAGTATCTCTCGGTTTATCCGTAATCAAAAATTAGTTAAATGATATTTTGGTACCTAATATGCTTTAAATGTGTTTACTATCGTTAGTAATGGATGCGAGAGAAAACAAGTGAAAACGTTGAAGAAAATATCAAAAACGAATAAGTATTGCAGTTTTGGCGAGGCTCCACGGTTTTGGCCATAACTCTCTCATACGAACTCCGATTGAGGTGATTCAAATGTCCAAATTTTCGTAACTCAAAGGGCTACAATTCTCAAAAAGATGTCAAGGTTGAAAAATGGAAGTACCAGCCGGGTAAGCCCTTTACCAGCCGGGTACTAAATGTACCAGCCGGGTAAAGTCTTCCCAACCGGGTAATTTGCGTCAGAAACTTTTGGGGCTTAGAGTACCAGCCTGGTAGCCTTCGTACCAGCCTGGTAGGTCACTTACCAGCCGGGTACTTCCTCTACGAGCTGGGTAATTGTGTCAGATACCGGGTTTTTGAGTTTTTAACAAAGTTTCGACACTAGTTATTTTACTATTTTGATTACGTTTTGAGCATTTTAACTAGACATAATATGTTTAAGATCCAAAATATGTTTATCAAGGTTTCCGTTTCTCGTTTTAAAACACTCGTTTCGTTTCTCAATTTAGAAGCCGTTTCCCGCTCTTTTAACAACTTGATTAGCATTTGAACTTCAACATGGTTTTAACACTTTTCAAATCATCTCTTTACACATATGTTCTCAACATCAATTGTTTAACCAACCCTTTTCCCATTTTCATGTTAAAACATCTACAATCAATATCCTAGTACACAAGCATTATCAATCAAACATGTTGGTACCTATTTTACCATCATTCAATTCTTGATCATTTGAACACATTTTAACATGTTTTAACATAGCATTTAGTTGATTTAAACTCAAGAGTGAACCTCTAGCATCTAGACATTCATAATGTAGGAAATGACAAGATCAAAAGGGAGTTTCCTTACAATGCTTAAGGATGAAAGGGAAAGAAAGAAAAGAGCTTGAAATCTTCAACCCAATACTCCTAGCTTTTCCTTTGTGTGAATCTCAAGATTATGAGATTACAAGAACCTAAAGATGATCAAGAGCTTAAGGAGAGGTGAAAAATGTGGTATAAAAGGTGGTGGTTCATGGTGGTTTATGGTGGTTTGATGGTGGTTGTGTGGTGGTAGTTCTTGAAGAAAGGATGAAGAAGGAGGTGAAAGGGAGGGATAATTGAGAGAGTTTGAGAGGTAACGTGTGCAGAAAATGTGAAGTGTGTGTGTACGTATGTCTTGTGTTTGCTCTTTTCCTCAAAATGAAGCAAGGGAAATCAAGCAAGTGGGAGGCTTGATGGGAGGTGCTTAGTCCCATCAAGCAAGTAGCAAGGGAGGAGGAAAGTGTGGCTAGGGAATGAGCTACGTAGACAAAGGAGAAAGGGAAGGGAAAATCTGCATTCCAAAGTGATGTCATGCTTAAGTAGCTTGAATTAATTTCAAGGTTAAGCTATGTGCCTTCTTGCTAGTGTAAGGAAATATTAAGCAAGCAAGTAGGAAGGTGAAGCAAGCAAGTAGGAAGGTGAAATAAGAGAAGGAGAAATCTGCACATGGGTTTAAAAGACATGCTTGCCAAGTTGCTTGAATAAATTTCAAGATTGAGCTAGTTATCTAAGCTAGCAAGTAAGCAAGAGGTTTAAAGGAGCAAGTAGGCAAGGAGGAGAAGAAATCGATGGAATCAGTTGACCTACATGTTTGCTTGCTTGGAATTAATTTAAGCTAGTTACCTAGTTGCTTGATTTAATTTGAGCTATGTGCTAATTTGCTTAGATTAATTTAGAGCTAGTTGTCTTGCTGCTTATGATTTTAAGGTGTTAAGAAAGTAAGTAAGTAAGTAAGCAAGCAAGTAAGTAAACAAGCAAGGAGGTTGGAACATGTTTAGCAAGTTCTAAAACAATGCGTTAAATTTAGTAAATCTCATATTACTTTTCTTCGTTCGTTTAACATTGAATCGTCGAAGCTTGATTCTTAAGTCTCATGAGATAAACGGCTTCAAGCCTTAGCGTAAGAGTATAGGTAAATAACTACTATTGAATAGCTTTACGTTATTTAGGAAAATCTTATCACCAACGTTCGTGTTTATCGGAATCATCGAGATGCATCAAGCATCATAATTGTGTGCACCAAATTGTGCAAATGTGGGCTTGTGCTAGACTTATCTTGGTTAAATCAAATTTGATTTCATTAAGTAGGGAATTAGCGTAAGAATGCATGATATTAAAGTGTACTGGAAGTACCGATTTTCGAGGGTTGTCACAATTATTTTGCTCTTTGATTTCTTTACCTTGTTCTCTAAGTGTCACAAATTAAAAATCTTAAAAATTTGAACCCTTGATTGACACTTGCGACACAAGACTTGTGTCGCATATTTGTGTTGCCAACCCTGCGACACAAACATTGTGTCGCACTATTATGTCGCCTATTGTGCTGCCCAGTCAGCGACACAACCGTTGTGTCGCTGCCTTGTGTCAGGGGTATAAATACCCTCGTGTCGCTGTAATTATTCTCTAATTACCAGCGACACAACAATTCAAAACCAGCGACACAAGGATTTTCTGCGACACAACAAACCCGCTCCACTTTTCGATTGTTTCGGATTGTTCTGTGGATTTCTGTTGTTTTCTTCACTTGAATCGTGTTCTACTTACTTAACCGCATCCACAGGTACCAATTTTAACACCTTTACTTGCGTATTCAATCACACATTTGAATTTATAGTTTCGGACTTTTTAGGGTTTATATTTTTGCGAAATTAATTGCCTTAATGTGTTATAATATGCGTAATAATTGTTGATTTATGCTACTGCTATATTGATACACCTTCGGACACGATTAAAACATGAAACCCCCAATTTTTGTTCATCAGCAAATTCTGGGTTTCAAAGTGTTCATCTTTGCGACACAAGCGTTGTGTCGCTGTCTTATGACGCTGCTAATGCTGCGACACAATACTTGTGTCACTGGTTGTGTCGCTACTTTATGTCGCTGGTTTCTCTGCGTCACAACCGCTATGTCGCCGTTCTAATTGTGCGACACAACCCTTATGTCGCTGATTAATCATTAGATTGATTTTATTGCAAAACTGCGACATAACTCGTTATGTCGCAATCAAATCCTGCGACACAAGGCTTGTGTCGCAAGACATTTTTAATTCAAAAATGTCAATGATTATTTGTTGAAACTAACGGCTTCCAAGTTTCTCGTGTTCTTACAGATATAAATGTGAATGCTCTCTTTTGGGAACCACGTCATAATGTCACCGCATTTTTAGATGATGACAAGGAATCGGCCGCGCCATATCGACCGATGATTGCCTTCCTTCGCCGCTCTAGGATATACAATGCAATCACGGCCACCACAGCTATTTACCGTGATCATGTCACGGACTTTTGGACCAATGCGGCGATTAATTCAGATCTCCCGTATACAAGACTTATATCAAGAGTTCACGGTCGTGAGATCATCGTATCTGAACAGACTATCAGGGATTTCTTTGAGTTTTCGGATGATTCAGAAATGCCGGTTACTTTTTCGAATGCCTTTATCTCTGGAGGCATGATCCGTCTTGGCTATCCCACTATCCCAAGAGATCAATATCGCAAGGCCTTTCTCACCAAGGTCTGGTGGTTTTTGATGCATATTATGATAGTATGCCTTTCAGGACGCAAAGCTGGTTTCGATGGCATTAGCCATTCTACTGCGTCCGCAATGTTGGCCCTGGTTTACAATAAGCCTTACAACTTTTCGGGCTATATCTTTCGTATAATGGTTGATCACGCTCAGGCAGGCGAGGGACAGTGGGCTTTATACCCACGTTTTGTTCAACTGCTTATTAACCACTTGCTCCCAGGTCTACCGGTAGCTCCGCAACACCAATTTCGCCAAACACCGATGAATACCCGAATCTTCGTGGTTTCCGGTCACTATGCACGGGGCGCACCGGTCCCGCCTGATGTCCCATTGTTTGGGCATATTGTTAATGAGGCCTACGTGCCTCCGGAGGGTGACGAATTCGCCGATCCGGCTCCTATTCCTAGGCCACTATCACCTCCGCCACAGGCACCGGTTCAACATCATCATCAACAACAACAACAACAACCACCTTCTCCACAACAACAACAAGCTATCAATCCCGATCCTCAATTTGAAGATCTCATGAGGGATATTGATGACATATGCCCCTCTCCTCCCAGGTCGACGGGCAAAAGGCCCCGTGAGGATGTCACTTACCTTGTCTCTGAAGATATTCCAACATCCAGTCGACCTCGCACCTCTTCGTCTGCAGGGCCTTCAGAAATTCAGACTCCAGTGCACCCTCATCCGGATATTATAAAGCAACTTTTGGAACGACTAGGCTATTATCATTCAGTCTCAAGCTACACTTATCGAGGCTCAAACTTCTAGAATTACAACCTTAGAGGATAAGTTTAGGGAGTTTGAGACCCGGTCTATTGGTCAGGGGGAGTCTGTTCCCTCTGGTCCAACTATAGAACCAATAGGACCGGGGTCTGAGTCTGTAACTGAAGATGTACATATTGAACAATCTAATGAAATGCCCACTTTAGAGTATTTTCCTGTGCACCGGATTCCAGGCCAACCAAGACCATTGGTTGTAGACTATTCTTGTACAGACCTCTCGTTTATTCAACGCATGATAAACGAAGTCAATTCTGATAATGAGAGTGAAAATTTTGAAGAAGATGTTGATTTTGAAGTTGAGGAGGAAGAACTTAATGATGATGAGTTCTATGATGATGCTCCAATTATTGAGTCAGATTTTTCTGAAGACGAAACTGAAAATACTTCTGAGACTCAAGATGATGAACCGATTGAGGCGAAGGCTGAAAGACTTGCTAGATGGTGGCCGCACGGAAAAGATAGAAAACAAGTGCCGGTCACCTACAAATCATACAAGGTCACTGGAGTGTATACTGGACTGATAAAGAGTTGGAAGATCTCAAATGGATTGTTTATGATCAAAAGGCTTGATGGTATCCAATATTTCAAAAGATCATTCTCAAAGCTGAGCACCTTGCCAAAAGGAGAAATCAATCGTCTCGCTCAGCTTGCTTTGATTAATCCTTCGAGAGACGATCGTGCCAACTTCATTCAGTCTACGCTTCAACGAGAATTTCGCACTAAACGGTACAGCTTCATCAAACCGACATTGGGAACTAGAATTATTTACAAGAAACGGTTAGATCCTGTCACCAAACAGCCATTGATTAAAATGCGTTATCCTCCAGCTGAGTGCTTGAAGAAGATACCTCTGGAGACAGTTCCCTTGGACTTTCTAAGAAGATTTCATTACTGGGAACTGGATGCTCATACTGGTGAGACAGTTTTGATATTTGTGCCTGAAACAGAGCAACCAGAGATGAGCTCACTTTATAACTTGAAGAAAACTCAATTCAGAGTTTTTGATCCGATGAGCTTAATAAATTTCTCTGAGAAAGATCTGAGAAAGCTATTTGACAATCCGATTCGCTTCAATGAGAAGAACGTGATGAACAAGAAGATCGCACTTCAATTTCAGAGGATTGTCAATGTGTGTGTGACACATGGAATACACGCTGGCGGTGTATTTCCAGCAGGCTGGGTTTGAACGAAGATCTTAAAGACCAAGCTGAAGACACGGGGGAGTTTGTTGATGCATCTTAGAGTGTCTGTCAGTTGGTCAAGTCTGTACTGTGTTTGTAAATGTAATAGACTTAGTGAAAATTACATTTTCTGTATTCTGCGACACAAGGCTTGTGTATCATGAGTTGTAGTTGCGACACAGTGTTCGTGTTGCAATAGTTGTAGGACCGTAAAGGGACAGGCCTTTTCACAATGAATCAATATCAAATGCTAGAGCGCGGAATACAATAGCAAAATCAAAGTACGTTTAGAAGTAACCTCAACATAAGTATTCACAATAATATATTTATCAAACCAAACCAGATGTGAATTACAGAAGAATGCCCAGAGAGAAAACACAAGCTGCTTAATTTCGTATTTTTAACAACACATCAACTGAAACCCTAAAAACATATTTATACTTAACTAATCAGTAAGCTTAGCGATATTGGTGATATCGCACATGCGATATTGGTGATATCGCCTATGCGATATTGCCAATGTCGCCAATAACAAAAGCTATACTAATTAATTACAACTCGATAACCTAGACCAAGTGACAGACACTCTAGATGCACCAACAAACTCCCCCGTGTCTTCAGCTTGGTCTTCAAAAGAATCTTCAGCTCAAACCCATCCAGCAGGAAATTTTCCACCCACATGGATTCCATGGGTGACACAGATATCTACAATCTTCTGAAATTGTTGAGCAAGCTTTTCATTGGTCGGATTACCTCGGTAATACCTTATGTGATTGTCGAACAGCTTCCTCATATCCTCCTTTGATAAGTTTATCAAACTCATTGGATCAAAAACTCGATACTGCATCTTCTTTAACCCATAGAGAGATGTCTTTTCTGGTTCAACATTCTCTGGCACAAAAATCAAAACAGCTTCTCCCGTTTGACTATCAAATTCCCAATAATGAAATCTTCTGAGAAAGTTTAAGGGAACTGTTTCCAGAGTGATTCTTTTAATGCAGACAGCCGGCGGATAACGCATCCTGATCAGTGGCTGATTTGTAATTGGATCTATCCGTTTCTTATAAGTAATTCTTTTTCCCAGAGTCGGCTTTATAAAACTGTACCTCTTTGTACGAATTTCTCTTTGTAGCGTAGTCTGAATATAGTCTGCATGGTTAGCTCTGTCAGGGTTGATCAATTGTAACTGAGCAAGCCTATTTAATTCTCCTTTAGGCAACGTACTCAGTTTTGTGAATGAAAGTTTAAAGTATTGAACTCCATCGGTCCTTTTAATCATGAACTTATCATTCGAGACTTTCCAGCTTTTTATTAAACCTTTATACTCTCCCTTGACCTTGTAAGATTTGCACGTGACAGGCACAATCCTTTCTTTACCATGCGGCCACCAGGAAGCTAGACGAGCAGCTCTCTCTACAGCTGTTTCAGGAACCTTAGGAGATTGAGGCATTTCAGTTTCAGGTTCATTTGAGTCTTCAGGAGATTCATCTTCTTCTTCGGATGAGTCTGACTCAACAATCGGAGCACCATAATAAAATTCATCCTCACTGAATGTTTCATCTTCAGCTTCTAGGTCAGAATCTTCTTCAGGTGTATCCTCCCTCACATTATCGGATCGGTTAACCATTCTCGCAAGATATGTCAAGTCCGCACACGAATAGTCAACAGCTAACGGTCTTGGTTGACCAGGTATTTCTTCAAACGAGAAGTAATCTAAACGAGCAGTTTCATTACCTGAATTAACATTTACATTTTCGGTTTGCGGGGGAGTTACATTTGGTCTTTCACTATCCTCTATCTCCCCCGAAACGACCAATTGAGACTCCAAAGTCACCACCCTAGACCTAAGAACCTCGTTCTCTTTCTCCACGGCCGCAAGTCGTGTATCTTGAACTTGTATCACAGCAGCCTGGGAGTCCAGAGTGTGTTGCATCGCATCCAGCCTTTTAATCAGTTCTTGGATGATCGAGGGGTGTGGTTGAACAGGAATGTCCACCTGCGGTGCATCCTGTGGCATGGAAGATGTAGAAACTTCTCGTGCAATCTTGGACTTCTTAGGTGGAGGAGGCACATATTCAGCATCAGCAGCAGTCCTAATGTGTTTATCTTTGAGTGGAACATGCTGCCTACCTTCAGCAATACGTCTTTGAATCCTCAAATACCTTTGAGGATTGATCCGCCTCAGATGTTCAATCTCTTGAGGAGGCGGGACCAAGCCCTCAGAGTCACTCTCAGTTAAGCCACCAGGAGGACCAGAAGACGTTGAGTCAGATGACCCTTCAGAAGTGTCCCCGTGAACATGTAAACTGTGTAAGGCACCTTGTGAGGTAACACTCACATAAACACCCTCGAGAGGATCGTCTGTAGCTTGTACAGGGACGTCCTCAAGATTATCGTCATTTAATTCAGGCTGACGAACCACCGGATCTAAATATCCGTCGTTTGCCGGTGGTTGGTAGTTCGGGTCAAGAATATGACCGAACAAAGGCGTATCAGGGGGAATAGGAACCCCCTTTCCATTGGAGCTCATGACCCCAAATATCCGATTGGACATTGGAGTCTGCCTGTACACGCGGGTGGCATTAGTCGCCAATCCCGGAAGCTCGTGGTTGATGATTAATTGTAAGAACCGGGGATACATGTACCATCGATTATCCCCCAACTGAGCGTTATCAACCATTGATCGGAAGATGTAGCCCGAATAATTATATGGCTTGTTGTATACGAGGGCTAACATCGCGCAGACTGTTCGATGACTGGTACCATCGTACCCAGCTTTCCTGTTCGAAATGCACAGGATAAAAATGTGCATCAACCAACGCCAGACACGAGTTAAATTTCCTTTTCGATACTGGTCGGCGTGGTTACCAGTGTACCCCAAGCGATTCATCGCACCCACAATAAATTCGTGCGAGAACTGGATCAACATATCAGGATGATCGTCAAGCTGAAGAACGTCACGAATCAGCTGTTCTGAAATAATAATTTGACGTTCGTGGACCGTCGAAATCAATCGTGTATAGTCCAGATCACTATTCACAGCAGCATTCCGCCAAAATTGACCGATATGGTCTCTGTATATGGTCGTGGAAGCCGAAATAGCAGTAAATATACGCGACCTTCGTAGAAACGCGATCATAGGCCGAAAAGGCTCAGCAGAGTCTTTGGATCCGTCTAGAAAAGCAGTAATATTGTGACGAACGTCACATTTTAGATCAAACTGCGCGAAATCTTCCATTTCTACAAAACAAGTCAATAAAACACAAGACTCGAAAGCAGTGAGTAATCGTATCGAAAACAGGCCACAAATTCAATTAGACATGAAAACTGGACCAGTTCTGCAAAAGTTTGAGCCAGGCCCAATAAGCCCATTCTGATTTAGGCGATATTGACACTGATATCGCATAAATTGATTTATGCGATATTGAGTGCAATGTCGCTTAAATTAGACAAAATTTGAAAAAGCCTGATTGAAATAAGCGATATTGGAAATTAATCCACATGAAGCGATATTGTGCAATATCGCTAGTCAATTTGAGCGATATCACAATATCGAAACAATATCGCTAAAATTAGACAAAAATTGGCATGATATCGCTAAAATGTAACAGTGTTGGAAATTAATCCAATTTAAGCGATATTGGGCCAATATCGCTAATATAAAAACCCTAATTTGGGCGATATTGCAATATCGTCCCACAATATCGCTGTGACATCAGCGAACGGGCAAAATCAAAATTTTGACAGAAAAATGGGGATCTAAACCACAAAACTTATACCACAAGTCTTAGGAACATACAGGGAACAAGTTAATCTAGTTTTTACACCGTATGTCAACAGTTAATGCATAAAACCAAATCCCACAGTAAACCGAATGTATAATCAACAGATAGCATAAAAAAATTGAAATAAACGATAATGGACACATACCAGTTGATGTAATAGGCAAAACCGAACACAGTGAGGTGATTTGATTTGATTTTGGAGTGAAAACGAAAGAGAAATCGAAGAAAATTTGCAATATCGCTAAAATCGTGTGCAATATCGCATACAATATCGCTGAAAGGATTTTGAAAGTGTATCGGATAAAGTGACAGATATTTGTTTATATAAAATTAAAGTATACAGCGATATTGACAATATCGCTAGCAATATCGCTAAACAATATCGCTACACAATATCTAAATTAGCGATATCACAATATCGCTAAAATTCAAAGATAAACAGTAAGTTGTGAAAAAATAAAATAGAATAAGATAAAAATAAAAATAAATAAACAAAATATAAATAAATAACACACAGCATACTGTTCAACTCTTCTTTCATTTTTTTTTTTTTTTTTTTTTTTAAATAAATAACAAGACGAGATAAATGATGTCTTATTAGGGATCATATTAGAAAGACAGTTTCGCAAGACAGACATTAAGTGTTAATTTGATTATCAGTATAGTGATCCAAATTTAAATTTATCTCGTACAGTTAACTAGCCAAATAGACAAGCATGAACAGGACGATTATCGGTATTGTTAATCCACTTAAACATGTAACATACTCAAACTTCAAGCTTAACAGTTATTCTTAGAGTGAATAAATCTCCGTGAATCTCACATAGATATACCCTTAGTATCAAATCATGCTCAAGACTTCAATTGGTTAGAGAAAGCATTTGAATTCAACATTTTTAAGAATCAAGCCAGCGGTGACAGGTCTGTACTTACGTACAACAAAGCAACATAAACTTGATTAAGGTGTTTGCAAAACCAGACTTGGTCAAACCATTTGGCGACCTCGTAAGTAATCTTTAATTTTATAAGATTTGAAAGTACTTTTGACTTTTGTTTGCATTTTTTTTTAAAGTATACTGACTGAGACCAGGTCTGTACAAACGTACAACAAAGGAAACAGACAGCATAATTCCCCAAATGTTGTCATATACAAACTCAAGTTAATAGAAGCATGGCAAGCTGACACATAAGAATTAAGACGCATTGTCATAGATCATATGATGATCATCACGAAAGATCATACACAGATTAAGAGATTTCTTAGATGATGAAAGATGAGTATGAGAATGCCTACCAATACATCGTGCAAGTAGTTTGATGTCTAGAAGGTCAAGTAGAACATCTACGTGATAAACCTACTGATACATCAAGGATAAAACTTAATATTGTCAATTGAAGAGTGTCTCCTAATGTACTATCATTTCCCTAGTTGTTTACATACACAACTAAACGTCTTTTACAAATGTTGCAATATTGCTTTTTGTTGATACATATTAGAGTGTCTGTCAGTTGGTCAAGTCTGTACTGTGTCTGTATATGTAATAGACTTAGAAAATTACATTTCCTGTGTACTGCGACACAAGGCTTGTGTCGCATTAGTGATCTCTGCGACACAAGGCTTGTGTCGCAGAACGGCCAGACAGTTTAGTATAAATACTTTTGTTAGAGAATTTTAGGGTAAGACATTTTCCCAATCATTTATTCTCTGTATTTGGCTGCTACACAAAGTTAAAGAAGAATATTTTGGGATTAGAGCTTATAAAGTTTTGTTTTGTTTTGATTTGCACTTAATACAAACTTTATATCTATTGTTGTGTCTTCATTAGCCATTTGATTTGAGTAATTGATTAAATTGCAAAACTGCGACATAACTCGTTATGTCGCAGACTATCCTGCGACACAAGACTTGTGTCGCAAGACATTTTAAATTCAAAAAATGTCAATTGTTGAGACTAATGGTTTTCAAGTTTCTTGTCTTATTTCAGATATGGCTCACGTTAACGCTTTGTTTTGGGAACCGAGACATAATGTCACGGCGTTCTTAGATGATGAAAAGGAATCGGCGGCCCCGTACCGTCCAATGATTGCTTTTCTCCGTCGATCCCGTATATATACTGCTATCACTGCTACAACACCCATATACAAGGATCAAGTCTCAGAGTTTTGGGTTAATGCTGCGGTCAATTCAGACCTTGGATATCCGCGGATCATTTCTCATGTCAACGACCGAGAAATTATTATCTCTGAGCAACTCATTCGGGAGTTCTTTCAGTTTCCAGACGATTCGGAGATGCCCGTGGCTTTCTCCCATGTGTTTATTGCCGGGGCATGGGTCGCCTTGGATACCCGACAATCCCACGTGATCAATACCGCAAGGCCTATCTCACTAAGGTCTGGCGGTACTTGATGCACGTTATGATTGTTTGCCTGTCTGGTAGGAAGGCTGGTTATGATGGGATGAGTCTATCTACTGCATCCGCTAT
This sequence comes from Logfia minima, assembly GCA_963921325.1. Taxonomy (NCBI): domain Eukaryota; kingdom Viridiplantae; phylum Streptophyta; class Magnoliopsida; order Asterales; family Asteraceae; genus Logfia; species Logfia minima. Next base: position 14,510,056 of record OY992774.1, on the reverse strand, counting down.
GCTGGCACTTGTATACAACAAAC